>BPLR01016156.1:0-109156 GCA_021605095.1 Caerostris extrusa | reverse complement strand
TAATTTAAATTGTTTTAAACAGATATTAGAAGAAATAGTAAATAATGCCTTCTTGCTTTTTGACTAAGAATTGATATTAAACCTGAATTGATAAAAAGTTAAATTTGAATGAACGTGTATTTTAAATTATTTCACTGTTTTAGACGCTACTAAAATGAAAGATTTAAACATTTTCATATATTTCGGATAAATTTGTTATTTCAAATCTTAAAGATAAAAATTTCATTAGTCTTTCTTATCAAAATTTTAATAGAAATCCTTCAATATACTGGGTACAAAATTCAAAAATATATATAAAAGTAATGCGCAAGATTTAAACGGAAAATCTTTATTTTAATCTAAATTCATATGTTTATTTTAAATTGGAAATTTTCTAAAAGATTTCTAAAAATGCAGTTATTTTATTTTTGTGATAAAAGTATTTTTTAAAAAAAATAATTTGACATTCTCAAATTGATGCTTATAAAATAAAAGCAGTAATTTTTAACAATAACTTATAAAAGCGAAATAATCTTATTTTAAAGTGAATTTTTAAAAAGAAAACAATTGCATTATTGGCAAATAAGCCAAAAATACGAATATTACGATTTATTCAGTAGTTAATAAATTAAATTGTTTACTATGTATCAACAACTGCATTGTTGACAAATAAGCCAAAAAATTTATATTACGATTCATTTAGTAGTTAGTAAATTAAATTGCTTTCTATGTATCAAGAATTACATTGTTGAAAAATAAGCCAAACAAATAATATAAATTTTTTTCTTTTAAAGTCAATTCCTCCTTTTACTATATCTCCTTTTAAATAATTTTCATTCATTTTTTCAAGTTTATTCTTTGGTTCAAATTTAAAATCTAAAAAAAAAAAAAAAAAACTAAAATTAATGAATTAAATTTAATGAATGATTAATATTTGGGAAAAACTGTATTAACATCCAGTGTCATCCACTACAAGTTTAAAAAAATGTATTGAACTTGAGTGGAGGAATAAAAAGTACACTCATGTCCATAAATTATGATAATTCAGAATCACACAAAATTGAACTCTAAATAAAAATTTCACCTATTATCACACACATCTTGAAAAAGAATATGCAAATTACAGGAAACCACCAGATGGCGGGATAGTACGTCACAATGACGAGAGTGTAAGAGAGGGGTATATAAGGAATGGTGGCAAAGAATTAAAATTGTTCACAAGCGCTTTAAAAGCCTTTCAGTATAATAACCGCATAGTTATGGCACAAAGGAAGCATTTGATGATTTTTTTACGTGGTAGAATTATCGGACGACTGGAATTTGGACGTACCCAGCTGGAAGTATCCGAGGACAAAGGCAGACCGTGTACAGACGCTTAGGCAACGATTCCAATATGCTCGTAGGCCTGTCAGAGATGTTCCACTTACCGCAACTCACTGTCGCCTGCGATTAACCTGCAGAAAGCATGCATTATGGACACCGCAATGGCTGGTGTGATGTTTTCCGACGAGTCCAGGTTAAATTTGCAGTCTTATTCTCGCTACCGGACTTTCATATGGAGAGCGCCAGGTACCCTTTTAAAACCAAGAGAACACCATTGAACGACACCGTTACGGTGGTGCAGGATGGCTCGTTTGGGGAGGAATTATTCTTGGTTCCAGAACTGACCTGCATGTTCAGAGTGTAACGATGACAGGCCACATCTATCGGGATGTCATTCTGGAACAACATGTACGTTTGTTTCGAGGGCGCCATGGGTGCTGAATTTCTGTTTATGGATGACAACGCCCGACCTCACCGTGCAAACATTGTAGATGAATACTTTCAATTTTAGGATATCACCTGTATGGATTGGCCAGCATACTGCCGGACTTGAATCCAATAGAGCATGTGTGGATATGCTTGGCCGACGAATTGCAGCCCGTCAACCCCCCTCTCACCTGCCAACCGAACTTGGAGGGCACAAGCTTGATGAGTGGTGTAATATTCCCCCAAGATCAGATTGATAATTTGATACTCAGCATGCCTAGGCGTTGTAAGGCCTGTATTGCATCGTCCGGGAGACATACTCCATATTAACCATCATACTAACCATGTTATACTGTTTTTTTGTAAATAGGTTCTTTTTTTGAAATTTGCTCCAGGAGTAAAAATCGCAATTTTATTAATTATGTCAAACATATAGCATCTTTTTTGCTCTTTACCTTTTGTTTAATAAATAGACTTTTACAAATAAGTCAAATTTGTTTTGCTTCTGCCTCTTTCTTTGTCTGAACTTCCTTATCCTTAATTGATGGACATGAGTGTATCTTATGAACGATTAAAAATTTGAACAAGATAAATATAGGGAGAGTATGAGCTAATAGAAGGAATTGAAAAATTATGATTACGATTCATCCAGTAACTAATAAATTAAATTGTTTATTATGTATCAATAATTGCATTGTTGACTAATAATACATTTTTGTGCTTGAGTTACAAAATTACATTCAAACGGAATGGTCAATTCCATTTTGAGCCTCAAACGCGTCCAATCTCAATTGATACCGAAAACACTGAATTCGCCAGCTTACACTGCATTGATTCTTCGTGACTTTTTCGCCAAAAAATGAAACCCATAACGTTCCACAACCACCGTATTCACACCATTCATATATAATGTTAGGTCCATACGTATATGTATGAAATAAACAACCTAAAACTCTCATGTATTTTTTGCTTGTTCTATTATGATTAATACTAAAAGTGGACTGATACATAGCCAAAATTATGAGGCTTGGTTTGTCGTTTTGAGCACACTTTAGGCTAATTAGACCGGGGCCAAATAGCAGATCAGGTAAAAAGTCATTTTTTTTATTAATTGAAATTAATAAAAAAAAAATGATTTAATAGATAATTTTTCTTTAGTTTCATTTGAAAATATGCGACAAGCCTACTTTGTTAGAAGCAGTCACTTTCTTTTCAAAAGCTAAACCTTTTGACACAGAAAGTCGTAAAAGCAGATGCTTAAGGCTTTTATTTCAATACAAAAGCACTTCAGATGGCGTGGGTGGATCTAGCGTTTGGAAATTTTGCTGAATTGCCCTCGGAATCTTCATAACTGAGAAACTTCCGATATCTATTTATTATGAGTTTCAGAAAAGATGCCGTTTTAAGTTATCCATGAGAGAAGATAGTTTTAGGAATATCATTGTTCAGCACAGTATTAACATTATATATACTACTGTGTCTAAAACGTAAGTTCGTTTTCAATTTAAAATTTCCGGGCATAAAGTATTTAATTTGTTTCCTTTTTAGGTTTCTGGCACTGTCCTTGACATCTGTGTGAAATTTCACGTCAAAATATTCATTCGTGTTTGAGTTACGCTCGGCTTTGTGAGACGCTAAAAAACTGATACCAGCAATTTTTAAAATGTCTCTTTAATCGAGCCCAAACGGTTTTTTTAGCTTTAAGGAAAAGCCAGAAGTAGCACGATGCTAAATAAGGTGAATACGGTGGTTGTGGAACGATATGGGTTTCATTTTTGGCGCAAAAGTCGCGAAGAATCAATGCAGTGCGAGCTGGCACATTCAGTGTTTTCGGTACCCATCGAGATTGGACGCGTTTGAGGCCCAAATAATCTTTTAAAAGGGAATTTTGAAATTCCAACATCACCAGATAGGTCTCTATTTGTATACCGACGGTTTGCAAGCACCAAATCTTTAATTTTTGGACATGATTTTCATCGGTTGAGGTTGAGGGTCGACCAGAGGGCTCTTCGTTTTCAACAGGTTCTCTGACTTCTTTGAACTGTTTATACCACTTGTAAACATTTCTTTCCTATATAGGAATGCTCACCGAATGCCTTCTGCAACATTCTATATGTTTCCGCAGACTAAACAAGTTCTTACTCTGTTACTTTAGGTATTTCAAAAATCGCCGTAATCAGTTTTAGCGTCTGACAAAGCCAAGCGTAGCTCAAACACTAATGACTATTTTGACGTCAAATTTCACACAGATGTCAAGGACAGTGCCAGCAACCTAAAAAAGAAAAAAAATTGAAATACCATATGCCCGGGAAATGAAAATGGTCGTTTGGACACAGTAGTAAAACCTCTCTCAGTATGAAATCTGTTCTCCAGGTTATGAGCCTGATGGTCTACAAGGGCTGTATGCCGATTTCAGGACACGCATATATAAATATTTTATATAAATATGTACATATATATAGGAGATATATTTTATTTAATTAAAAATACAGAAATACTAATTATGTTTCACAATCATTACTAATGATATTTCATATGTTTTCATTTTGCTGATAATGCAGAGATACAATCAGTTTTTAAATGATTACTACTAAGACAATTTAAATTTAGCATTTAAATAAATCAATTTATAAAATGACATTTAAATTGTAAATAAGATAGTTTGTATTATAAAAATTGTTTTTAAATTTAATTTTTCTTCCTTAATGTCACGACAGTCCCGTGGTGGACCTAGCCTTTCTGGAAGATTCTGAAACACGAAATTTTGGTTGAACCATTGGGCGTAGAGCTGAACCCTAATCATTGTTGCCAGGTCTACATAACGGTCTACAGTCATATTAGAACATTGGGAATAGAACTCACAATAAAACGTTTTACTTATTTAAAAGTCTGGCCGAAATAAAATGTTTTACTTAAAGTCTCATTTTGTATTAGCAAAGAATTCGTATTCAAAAATTCAGGGTAATTTAATTTAAGATGCCTGATAGCCTGTCTAGCGCTCTGGCGCTAGGCTCCACAGGATTCATGCATTTACATTTCTATGGAAAAAGAATCATTTGAATAAAAATGCAAAATAAAAATGTTTTACTTATTTAAACTATCATTTTTTATTAGCAAAGAATTCAAACAAAAAAATATAAGGTAATTAAATTTAAGGGGCCTGATGGGAGACTAACCAGCTTGCGGGAGCTATACACCATAGGTTTTGGGTTCGAGTCCCGGTGGTGCCATGTATGTTTGTAGTGGTTCGGAATACTTTTTAAGCCGTAGGTCCCAGTTTCCTTTTGATTGTAGAGCGTCACAGAGCCCAATCAGATTTTTTACCCACATCATTCTAAAACTGTATAGGTGCAACTCAGCTCTAGGCATAATGATGTGGAGTAGTAGTAGTAGTAGTAGTAGTATGTGTGTTCATTCAATCTCACATCATTCCCATACTGTATAGGGGTAAGTCAGCTCTAGGTACATAGTGGTGAGTGTGGTGTAGTGTATTAGTAGTCATATTAGACCGGGATCAATGGTTTTAAGGTGGATTCCGAATCGCTACAAACATCCATGGCACCGCCGGACTCGAAACCCAAAACCTATGGTATATAGCCCGCAGAGCTAGTCAGTCTCCCATCAGGCCCCTTAAATTTAATTACCCTTATATTTTGTTTGTTGGAATTCTTTTGCTAATAAAAATGATAGTTTAAATAAGTAAAACATTTTATTTTGCATTTTTATTCAAATTATTCTTTTTCCATAGAAATGCAAATGCACGAATTTCCACTGAAGTGACAAAAGTCATGGGATAGCAAATATGCAAATTTTCAGATGGCAGTAGCATCGCGTAGAACAGGTATAAATGCGCAGTGCTTTCGCAGAGCTTTCATTTCTGTTCAAAATTCATGTTTGAATTTTGACGTGATGATGACCGCACGACGGGAATTAACAGACTTTGACGCGGAATGTTAGTTGGAGCTAGACGCATGGGCCATGTCATTTGAAATCGTTAGGGAATTCAACATTTCCACTGTTTTGCCGAGAGTATGAAATTTCCAGGCATAACAGCCCACCATGGACAGCGCAGTGATCGACCGCCTGCACTTAACGACCGAGACCGGCGACGTCTGCAAAGAGTCGTAAATTCTAACAGACAAGCAACACTGCGTCAAATAAGCGCAGAAATCAATGTGGGACGTACAAGGGACTTGTCTGTTAGAACTTGCGGAGAAATTTTGCTTTCTTTACGTATTCCAAAATCCTGCACCATCAACGCTTTTTATGGACGTCTATCGAGACAGCATGGCTCAATATTCCTGCAGAAGACTTCTAGCGACTTTGCTGAGTCCATGCCACGTCGAGTTGCCTGCACCCCGCCGGGTGAAAGGAGGGCCGACACGATATTAAGAGGTATCCCATGACTTTTGTCACTTCAGTGTATGCTTTATTCACAATCATTTTACGTCCAATTCATTTTTGCGTCTGAAGCCTTGAATTTTAAAAAAGATCTTTTTTTAAGACAAAAAAGTCTACAGTATTGTGATAAATCATGCTTATTTTAATCGCACGATTTTATTAAACAATCAGTGGGGCTCTTAAAAGATAAAAGTTCGCAAAATCTCAACGGTTAAGTTCAACGAACTATTGCTCCCACCCACACCTTGGGTGGTTTTTAGGTTTCTCGGTGGCTTCAAATGTCGAACATCCGTTGAGACAGGTAAGAGCCAACTCTAGACAAGTGTCAGAAAAAGGTCAGACCGATATTTAATTATCTATTTAAATTAATTTGTAAATTAATTGTAAGTCTTGTCTCTTTCAATAATTATTAAGGAATACATCAGCTTTAAAAAATCCCATTGGTTGGTGAACGAAGCAAGTAAAGGATTGAAAGATTTATAAAAAGAAATTAACTAATAATGAAGACCATATTTTATTACTCAGATAGCACATAATTTTACAACTTTTTAGTTATGTAGAATGAAAAAGTTCTTGATTATTTTTTCTATTGAAATTAAAAATCCAATAAAATCATATTTAATATATATATAATTCGTGCTTTGATTTAAAAGAATATTGCTTTCCTAATTTTGTATCCCCGTATCTAATTTTTTAATATTTAAAATTTTTTATATAGCCCTTATCTTTTTTTATATAACAAGATTTTTTAAAATTTAAATTAATAATAATTAATTATATTAATAAAGGATTCAAAGATTTATAAAAGAAATTAATTAATAACGAAATTAATATTTTATTGCACAGATAGCACATAATTTTACATTTTTTTTAGTTATGTACAATGAAAAGTTCTGGATTATATTTTCTATTGAAACTAAAAATCCAATTGCAGTAAAAAATAATTTTTAATGTATATATATATATATATATAATTCACGCTTTATTTAAAAAAAAAAAATATTGTTTTCCTAATTTTGTACCTCCGTATCTAGTTTTTGTAATATTTTTTTTATTTCTTTATATAGAACGTATGACTTTTTTAAAAATTTAATTTAAATTTTGAAATTATTAAAACATATTAGATAAGATAGAAATTAAGATACTTCAAGAACGAAAACTGCTCGTGGTAGGAAAATTTTTATTATTTGAAAGATGGATAAATTAAAGTTGAAGAAGAGGAAAGTTATAAGAACTGCTATTACCAAATTATAATGAAATAGAGGGTGATATTAATGACTCAAATATCAATGAGTGTATTTTGGACGAAAATCTAAATTTATTAGATATTAAATTGGAAGAGTTTAAATATTAAATCAGACTTGAAACTTGGAGAATTATTAGATACAGATGCCTTTGTGCAGAGTTTCAGACCTCACAGGAATGCATTGAGAGAATAAATGTTTGGGAATTCAGAATTAATAGAACTAAACAATAGTGGTCTTTCGGCAAAAAATGGAAGTACGACATACAGTAATGAATATATGAATTACAATAAACAAATTGTAAGTTTGCCTAAATTAACCATTTCTAAATTCAATGGAATAGCATTTGATTTCCTTTAAGGTAGCTATTCACCACAATACACTTCTATCGAAAGTTGAAAAGTTTAACTGTTTGAAATCTTATTTGTGTGAAAATACGCTGAACGCATGTGAAGGATTCTAAATTTCTGATGAAAATTATGACTCGATTGTAGAAATTCTACAAAATAAATTCGGTTGCTGTGATTTAATAATACACGTTCATATGAACAAGCGGCCGGATGGTCAATTGGCTAGCACTCTGGCCATTGGTACCACAGGCTTCAGGTTCAAATCCTTGCGGTGGCATGAATGTTTGTGAGTGGTTCGGAATCCACGTTAAACTGTAGGTCCCGGTCTAATTAGCCAGAGTGTGCACAAATGACAGTAGAGCTACAAACCAAACCATATGAATACACTTTTTGAATATATTATTCCTGCTCGCAGTTGTGATGACACACTTAAACTCAAACATTTATACACTTGTCCAGAAATTCAAGTTTAATGAAGTTCAGAAAACTCGAAAAGACAGAAGAAAAACAAATTTTTGACTTATTTCTGATCTATTTATTAAACAAAAGGTAAAGAGCAAAAAGATGCTATATGTTTGAATTTAATTGGATAAACACTGATTTTTAAATCCTGAAAAATTTAAAAAAAAAGAACCTAATATTTCTCAAAAAAAGTACTGGAATGATTAGAAAGAAATAATTATATGGAGTATTCCGGCCGACGATGCAATACAGGCCTCTGCCCACCTAGGCATGCTGAGTATCAAACTATCAATTATCTTGGGGCTTATTACACCGCTTATCCACCCACACAAAGAAGTTCCGGTTGACAGGTGGGACGGGGTTGAACGGACTTGTGTTTGTTTTGCCAACGCATATCCCATAAATGCTCTTATTGGATTCAAGTCCGGTGAGTATGCTGGCCAATCCATACGGGTGATCTCCTCCAATTGAAAATTCGTCTGAATGTTTGCACGGTGAGGACAGTCTTGTCATCCATAAACTTCAGCACCCATGGCGCCTGAAACAAACGGACATGTTGTTCCAGAATGACATCCCTTGTGTTGATGATCATCTTACACTCTGAACTTGCAGGTCATTCTGGAACCAAGAATAATTCCTCCCCAAACGAGCCAAACCACCATAACAGTGTCGTTCAATGGTTTCTCTTGTCAACGGGTACCTGGCGCTCTCCATATGAAAGTCCGGCGAGAATCAGACTGCAAACTAAACCTGGACTCGTCATCACACAAGACCACTGTTGCGGTGTCCACAATGCATGCTCTCTTTACTCCAGGTTAATCGCAGGCGACAGTGAGTTGCGGTAAAGTGGAACACATCTGGCAGGCCTACGAGTTATAGACCAATGTGCCCTAAGCGTCTGTTTAAAGTGGTCTGCCTTGAACTGCTTCAAACATTCCGGTAGCTGAAGAGAGCCGACGAGACAGATCTGATGCTGTGCTCCGTCTGTTTCTTTTGGCAGTAACTGCTAAATTAAAAATATCCTCATTTTGTAACTCGGGGGCGACCTGTTGTAACATCTACTTGATTACTATCATCTTGGAATCGTTGCCAAAGCCTAGATGACACTCTGGGCGATTGAAAGTTCCTCGGATACTTCAGCTGGGTACGTCCACATTCCAGTCGTCCGGATAATTCTACCACGTAAAAAATCATCCAAAGGCTTCCTCTGTGCCATAACTGTGCGGTTGTTGCACTGAACAGGTTTAAATGCGCTTGTGAACAATTTTACTTCTTTGCCACCCTTCCTTATATACCCCTTCTTGCACTCTCGTCATTTGACGTGATGATGATCCGCGCCATCTGGTTGTTTCCTGTAATTTGCATATTCTTCGGAAAGATGTGTGATAATTCTACAGGTGACATTTTTATTTTAGAGTTCAATTTCTGTGTGATTCTGAATTATCCCAGATTTATGGACATGAGTGTATGATACTTGAGAAATTCAAGTTTTCAGGCGTGAAATCACTCGATGGGAAACCGGAAACTAATGGTTCTGTGTTACCGCCTGTATTATTGAGAATCTTACAATCCGATATTATCGTAGAATTTAACAGATAAACACTGATTCTTCTGATGAAATCATTGAGACAAGTATAATATTTCTCAAGGAGGAACTGGAATGATTAGAAAGAAATAATTATTCGGTTTCTTGGGCTATTCCAGCCGACAGTATAGACCGAATCATCTGCCCACGTAGCATAGACATCGTTAAACCACTTTCTATTGGCACGTGGCTTATTGTTATCCACCCAGAAAGAAAGAAGACGGAACGGACTTGTGTTTGCCTTGCAACGAATTATCACATAAATCGTATTTCTTGGTAAGAACGGGAGCGCGAAAGTTACTGCTGATGATAAAATAGTTGAATTTATTGCAGACAGTCTTCAAACTTAATTTACTGAAAATGGAATTTCTTGTGGTCTCTACTAACCTTATGTTGATGATTCTCACAATGGAATGGACTCTTTAGTACTAACCACAAACCGAAAAACAGCCATAATAAAGTTTCTACTGTCATAGCTATATTAAATCTCTGAAAATCAATTCATTACTACTACTAAACTGCACCACACCACTGTTACCTGGATGACAATTGCGCCTTTACTGTTTGGGCCATGTTCGCGATAAGTTTGAAGGGCTCTGGACACTCTCCGGTTATATGAGACCGAGACCTAGATCGCCCGAAGTGGATTCGAACTATTTCAAACATTCATGACACCGCTGGGATTCGAACCCAAAACCTATGGTACCAGCTCCAGACGACTTGCTAATGATAATGCGATTTATAAAATTAAAAATATTCATTTTAAGTATATTCTCAAAATTTGATATATGATATATTATTGATTCTATTTTCTATCTTGGACACTATCTAACCTCCTTTTGAAAATTGCTGGTGGTATATATTCTTAACCTAAAACCTGATACGCATCCCACTAAACCTATTAAATACAGACCTATTACTCTTCTTTCCTCTATCAGTAAAATTGCAAAAAAACAATTATACTAAATCATCTCAAACTACAAGTTAAAAAGAAAATAAATAACCCGTCAGCAATTCGACTTGTACTGAAAACATTTGTACTACTCATCAGCTGCTAAATCTGACTGAAATGAGTTTTGAAGGCTTTGATAAAAAACTAATTACGGCCATTATCTGCCTAGATGTCGCCAAGGCTTTTGATGGATAACATGATTTCTTCATAAACAACTTTTCTCCTTTCTTAATTAAAATTCTGCACTCTTACCTTACTAATCGCAATTTTGTTGTAACTGTAACTAATATATAACAACGATACTCCACAATCTCCAGAAATAAAAATAACTCTCTATGCTGACGATATGTCAAAATAATAACTCATTGGTTATCACTCTCTCTTCAAAATTATGTTAACTGGCCTGAAACAACTGCCCCCTTCAACTTCAAGATAAAAGTGTATGCCAAAGTACTTTGTTTCAACCACCCAAATCCCCAAACATAATTGGTGGTTATTTGGTTGAGACAAATAAATGGAACGCAGTATTATGTAAAAAAAAGGACTTCTCTTTGTGTGTTTCGATAAGCACGTTAGTAAATTTTGTTTAAAAAGAAATCTTGCAGTGAATGTGGGAGTTGGCATAATAGAACAATTTGCTGTAAGGCAGAAAAAATCGAATACTGAATCATCAAAAGATAAATGGGAAAAAATGAAACAATTTGAAGAATCGCAGGCTTTATCCGTTGCTTCAGGAAGGAAAAAGTCAAAGTGTCTTATTACAAACCCGCTGCATAAAAAATCAAAATAATACAACTTATCTAGTGAACTCTTTAAAATAAGTTCAAATGGGGAGCGTAGGGAAAATTTGTAAATGTAGATGGCGCACCTATTGTGACGTCAGATTAAGTTTTTGATTTTGAATTATCAGTCGGATTCTAGCGGGCTCCTATACATAGCACCATCAAAATGTAAATAATGCTTAAAGTTTTATTTACATTTTGATGGTGCTATGTCAGGTATAAAAGCGGAGGATCCATCTCTTGTTTGGATAATGTTTTCCCATTATTCATAACGCTATTTCGCAGCAAATATCATCGTTTTTCATGAACTAGTTTGCATTAGTTATTTGTCTGATGGTCATATTTTGTTGGGCTTCTAGGATTATGGTTAGCAGCATAGAATCAGACCAAAAGAACAGGTGTAAATCAGAAGCTGATTATTTCATAAACGAGTTTCTTGTAATAAGGAGATAAAGTCTTCTAATGTTTTTCTGTATTTTTGTTTGGCATAGTTAAAATGAAAATTACAACTTAGACGTTTATGAAGATATATTCCAAGGTATTTTGTTTCTGATTTCCAGAATATAATTTTTTTTTGCTGTAGATGACTTTTAGATGATTATATTTTTGATTCTTGCTAAAGAAAACTGATTCGGTTTTGTTACTGTTCAGAGCAATTTTTCACTTGTACCATGCCATTGTACATGCCATTTAAATTTTTGTTTAATGCACAGGCAAGACATTTATGATATTTGTTTCTACTGACAGAAGAATGACAGTATCATCTGCATAAATTGCTGCGAATGGCATTGAATCTATTAGGTTTTGGGTTTTGATTGTCGCTCTACGGTCAAATTTTTGCACACTGTAGGCTAATTCTACCGACCGGTTTCTACAGTTTAACGTGAATTCCGAACCACTCACAAACATCCATGCCACCGCCAGGATCCGAACCGGAAGCCTGAGGTACCAAAGGCCGTGAATCTAGTAGGAATATCAGAATTGAAGATGATGATGTAATTTTACTTCCTTCAGATGGGCCAATAAAATATTTTGAAGACCTATTTTGTAGTTAGTAGTTATAGTTAGCATAATTGGCTGGAATTTATTTATAACTGGGATCGGTTCATCTTTGTTGGCATTATATTCAATGATATTATAAAATTTGTTGTGAATAGGAAGTCGAAAGTATTTTTCAAATGAAGAAGGATATCTTATGTTATGTTTTTTATGTGGCTTTTGTAACGAATCATCTTGATCAAGACGCCTTTTTACTAGTTTAATTATCGGCTTTGTATACCGTTTATTAATATTCGAATTAGGTTGGTTCTGAGTAAAATTGTCAGTATTACAATAATGAGTAGGCAATTACCAAGAGATTCAATCTTGCAGTTTATTTGCTCGATGGCTCGATCATCATCAATAAGTTCCTTCTTATATTTTTGCTGATCAGCGTTGTAATCTTGCCCAGGAAAAAATTTCTGATCATGCTGGAAAAGTGCGTTTAAATATTGTGTCCTATAATTTGGTTAGTATCCAACTCGAATTCCAATTGCTTGATAATATTACAAATCATAACAGTATTCTTTGTATCCGGTTGGTTCGGTAGGCGGAAACGAATCCAAACTTTCCGACGCAATTGCAAACGTCTGTGTTCATCGCACACTCCAAATCGCGTTCGTTCATGCCGGCATTTCAAAAGAGAGTCAAATAAACAACATGTTCAGGAATGTTTCCTATAGCAATAACTCGTGTATAACTGTTGTTATTGACAAATTTCATGCACTGCGAATTGATTACAATTTCCTTATTTTGATTTTCTTAAGATAGACAATTATATAAATGTGTTTATAGTGTGCATTCTTCTGTTTTACATTTAGGTGACGTAACCCAAGATCTATGATGGCATGTTTTGTCAGTTTAAAAAAATGAGCTTGAAACAAATGAATTGACAGTGTATTTGCTGGTTATTTCTACTAATATCACCTTCAAGCCTGGTACATTTTTTGGTGACCAGAAAGCGAATGAAGTAATGTGAATATCGTGTTTGAAGTAAGAATTATCTTTTTTAAGGAATATCTCTTCACTTTAAAAATGTACACAGAACTAATAACACGGATTCCGAAAGGCGGCTTTGACTCGCATCGTGAAATTTCTGACCACCATCAGTTCTGAAATTAATACAATCAGTATTAAATACCGAGTTGTTAAGTTTAAAGAAATATTTAGTAAAATACTCGAATATGAATCTGCTTTGTCCCAAGATCAATCTAAAATAACGGATATTGAACATGGGTAATTAGATGCAAAAGAAGCATTTTGGAAGTTATTAGAGGCAACATCGCCTGCCGAACGAACAATAGATTATAATACTAGTCTTCTAAACGCCAGTTTTGGAACAACCGGATGTTCAAATACCTAGATTGCACAGCCCTGTTTTTCATGGTGTTAACAACCAGTGACTTTCTTTACGAGATTTGTATTTAGGTGTTGTACACAATAACAACACACTAACCAATATCAAAAGTTTCAATACCTGCTTGGATTATTTGCGGTAGGCCCCATGGCAATTATTCAGCACATTCCCGTAACATACGATAGTTATGAGGAACTTTTACTATAAGAAAACCCAATCTTTAATAATTTGTAGGTCAAAATGCAATTTCTCATGTTAGCGATAGCAATCTGTGGTTACTAACTAAAATTCCGAACAAATTGCCAGAGGCTTAGTGTGTTGGCAAAAAGTTACCGAGCCACATGTTTTGGATTATCTACATGCTTTTAAACATAACCAATCCTGAAACTCAACTCGTTATCTATGGCCAGAAAAGACAGTTGACATAGAATTTCCATCTTTTATGCAATTTTCAAATCTTGGAGACTCAACTTCAGAAAATTCAAAAATTGATGCTCCAAGTCAAAAAGACACAAAAGGAAACCCTAGTCGTCCTTTTTTTTTTTTTCTTAAAGTGCTCAATATGCAAAAATACAATTTTATTTAAACACCCTTCTCTTTTTGTACGATAAAGATTGAATTTAAACTGTGCACAAACTACTAAGCATACTGAAGAAAAATCCAATATTCAAGGAAGGAGGCAAGATTAATCCAGACTTATGTGGATCAACATCAAACCAGTGTTCAATCCAACATTATCAAGCCCCATCTGATTTTAAACATTGGTAAAACCTATTAAAGAAGATGAAGCTTTACTTCCAACGTCAACAGCTTCAGTCAAAGATGATAGCGGTAAGTTTATCTATGTTCGTGTTTTGCTAGATTCGGGTTCTCAAACTTATTTCTTATAAATCCAAGAAACATTCTTTTAATTATGATACAAATGATCGCATCTTGGTGACTGGTGTATTTCTACCACACCAAATCCTCGATTCTAAGTAGTATGAATTTGTGTATTTTTTCCAGGTGTTATGCATGAAATGTTAAAGTGGCTATAGAAGCATTTATTTTAAAGTCTGGTTGCTCCTCAACATACGCATACCATTACATCTCGAGATCTTAAGCTATTAGCTGAGATATGATTGGTTGAAAGTAATTTTTTTATCAATCTAGTAGGGTTGATTTAATTATTGGAGAATATAAATTCTTTTTATTGTCATCATTCAACAATAGAATATAAATTCTTTTGGAGAATATAAATTCTTTTTGTCATCATTCAACATTATTGGAGAAATTAAATTCTTTTTGTCATCATTCAACATTATTGAGAATATAAATTCTTTTTGTCATCATTCATTCAATATTATTGGAGAATATAAATTCTTTTTTATCATTCACATTATTGGAGAAAATAAATTCAACATTTTGGAGAATATATCAACATTATTGGAGAATATAAATTCTTTTTTTTTTATCATCATCAACATTCAACATTATTGGAGAATATAAATTCTTTTTTATCATTCAATATTATTGGAGAATATAAATTCAACATTTTATCTTTTTATCATTTCAACATTATTGGAGAACATAAATTCTTTTTATCATCATTCAACATTATTGGAAAATATAAGTTCTTTTCTATCATTTTATCAGAACATGTTATGGCGAACATATAGCTAAGAATACTCGCTTAGGATGGGTTGTAGCGGGCAACATCAAAGGCCGCCAAATAATAACTAGTTTTATTCTTGAAAATCTAAATCTCTACTGTGATGTGAAACATTTTTGGGAAATTGAACTAAATCCTCAACCCAACCAAGCATTTTTTAGCTAAAACCCCAAGATTTAACACCAGAAGAAAAATTCTGATAACATTTTTTTTTTTAAAATTGAAATCGATTCGAAGGTAGATTTGTAGTTCAAGTTCCATTCTCAAAACAAATTTAAAAAAATAGGAAATTCGTATAGCTCTGCTCTTCTGCGCCTGAAGTCAATGGAAAATCCTTTTTTGGACAAGGATATTTTACGGGCAGGAGGGGTAGAATAAAGATTCGATTTATCTTTTAAATCAAACCATCCGGCAAAACTTTTGGAAGTTAGAAGGAAGAATATTTACATTTTCTCTAGCAAAGAACGAACTAAGGAGAACAGGAAGAAAATCTTTAGTTGGAGACCTAGTCATAATAAAAGATTGGTCTTTTAGGCCGAATCTTAGAAATGCATCTTAGTATCATCATGTAAGAGCAGTAACGGTCATAACTGCCAAAAGGTCTTTTAAACGCATATTTTAAAATTAATAATTTGGAAGGAGCCTGTAATGTTTAGCCTTATCATGAATTATGTAAATGTGTTTATTGTGAGCATGTGCGACTTCTTCTGCTTTATATTTAAGACGAAGTAATCCAAGATCTATGTTGTCTTGTCTTTGTAAGTGAGCGAGTTTTGCAATTAAATGGATTCACAGGGTATTTGAGGGTGATATTAGTAGTCATAATCAAGTTATTAGTAGTCGTTAAGTCATAATCAGTTATTAGTAGTCGTAATCAAGTTATTAGTAGTCGTAATCAAGTTATTAGTAGTCGTAATCAGCGGAGATTATTAGTAGTCAGCGGAGATTAAGAAATCAGTGGGCTAGTTATTAGTAGTCGTGTATCAAGTTATTAGTAGTAATAGTGGGCTAGTGCATACAGCGGAGATTGAGAAATTAGTAGAAATAGTGGGCTAGTGCATACAGCGGAGATTAGTAGAAATAGTGGGCTAGTGCATACAGCGGAGATTAGTAGAAATTAGTAGAAAATAGTGGGCTAGTGCATACAGCGGAGATTAGTAGAAATAGTGGGCTATGCATACAGCGGAGATTAGTAGAAATAGTGGGCTAGTGCATACAGCGGATATTAGTAGAAATAGTGGGCTAGTGCATACAGCGGAGATTAGTAGAAATAGTGGGCTAGTGCATACAGCGGATATTAGTAGAAATAGTGGGCTAGTGCATACAGCGGAGATTAGTAGAAATAGTGTTCTAGTGCATACAGCGGAGATTAGTAGAAATAGTGTTCTAGTGCATACAGCGGAGATTAGTAGAAATAGTGTTCTAGTGCATACAGCGGAGATTAGTAGAAATAGTGTTCTAGTGCATACAGCGGAGATTAGTAGAAATGAGATTAGTAGAAATAGTGTTCTAGTGCATACAGCGGAGATTAGTAGAAATAGTGTTCTAGTGCATACAGCGGAGATTAGTAAAAATAGTGTTCTAGTGCATACAGCGGAGATTAGTAGAAATAGTGTTCTAGTGCATATAGCGGAGATTAGTAGGAATAATCAGTTATTGCATATATTTTAAATGGAAAATTATTTACTTTTACATTTAAAATTAACTATATAACAAAAAAGAAAAAAAAACTATTAAATCAGATAAATTTATGCTAATGAGAAAAATTTATTACAAACACAATTTTAAATACACTCTAGTTTGAATTTGAATTTATTTAAATTTATAATTTTATAAGTAACGAAATATTATGCTGCGAGATTAATTGGTTAAATAGTTAAATTGAAATTTTATTTTCCAAATGTAAATATTACCATAACAGAGCTACATTTTACATGCTTCCTCTTTTAATTTCACCAAAAAGAATTAAAAGCTTTTTAGCATTTCGGTTTTTGATTTCGATACAGGTTTTTGTAATTAAGTGGATAAATTATATATGATTTTAAATTAAGAGATCTGGAAAGTTTGCTTAAATATAATTAAATTATGGATAATTTAAACTTTAAGATGCTTTTTAAATAATTTTCTATATTTTTTAAAATTTAAGTCATTAGTTCACTTTATTTATAAACGGTTTCTTTGTGTAAAAATAAGCAAATGAGCTTTAATCATTTAAAACATATTTAGTATAGTAAAAGCATCAAAGGTAATCAGATATAGTTAAAGGAAAATATACTTGTAATTATAATGTAATTATATAAAATATACTTGTAATTATAATGTAATTATGTAAAATATACTTGTAATTGCATGCTTTGTAATTAAGAATAAGTATGATATAAAAAGAAAATACATAAAACATAATTGCTTTTTATTTGAACTTATTTCTTTTATCTTAATATTTAAACATTTCAAATGCCGAAAAATAATTTGATAAGATTTATATCACTGATATAAATTAATGATTGATAAAAAAATCTTAAGAGGAAAGATTCGTCAAATTCAATTTTTAATCTAACTTAATCAGTAAAATTGTTTGTACTTTTGCAAAAAATCTTCATCGTTGTGGAACTATTTTCGTATTCCATCTCTTTATTTTACTGAGTAAAAGGAAAACGCAGATGCAATTTTTCTATCTTTCAGTTACATTATTTGATTAAATTTTTTAAAAGTATTAATTCATTTCTAAAAACTTTCGAAAATATTTCGATGATTCTCAATTTTTTTTTAATTGAATTTGCTGTAATTCTTATTTGAATACATAGTTTTCTACACCAAATAAGTTTGTAACGATAAATTATAATTTAATTGTAAAAAAACTACTTTAAAGCAATTTTTTAATTTATTGTTAGTTATTATTTTTCTCACCAAAACATTTATTACTTTTCTCTTTTTTTTTAAAAAAAAACTTGGTCATTCTGGACTGTCTTCCTTCTTGAAATGGAATTGTTGTCGATTTGTAGTACAATTAGCGTTTCACACAATGCATCACGGGAGAACTGCTTCACTTAACACGTTAAATAGTACAGTAATTTTGAATGAACAATCTTAGGGAAGGTATTTATTGGATTGGATTGGATTTATTGGATTTCTTGAATTGGTTTGCAATTTCTGGTTGGCAAGTTTATCCCGTATAATTTCTGCATAGATAAGAAAATATTTTAAATGGTAATAATTTATTATTCAGTGGAAACATGGAATATATATATACACTCAAGAGCCAAAACGTTATGACCACCTGTCAATAACGAGTTGGCCTACCTTTGGCGCGCAACACAGCTTCAACCCGCCTTGGCATGGATTAATACCACCACTTAATGCCAGTTAAATACCACATCCACGTGATCACGTGCCTTCCACGTCATCCAGGCGAATTCATTGCGAAATGTAGGGGTGGTCATAATGTTTTGGCTCTTGAGTGTACATACATAAATCTATTTATTATTTACAAAAATGAAATATAAAAAATTAAATATCATTCCTAATCACGATCACAGATCACGCTGCAACAACTCATGGTGGTAGACCATATTCCATCTGTAATTGTTTTGACCTGTGAAGGGCGCACATAAAATCACTAATTTCATGAGTCTCATTATCCATGATACTGAATATCTTCTGTCAGATTTCAGTAATAGGCTGTTCTCATTAGTACAAAACGTTAATTGCATGTCATATAAATATCCACGATCCTGCTTGTCTGCTATTGGATTTCAGTGATAGGTTGTTCTCATTAGAACAAATCACTAATTGCATGTAATATAATTATCCACGACACTGTTTATCTGCTGACAGATTTCAGTGATAGACTCCTATTATGTACTATTTAAAGAATATACATTCATCTCTCCTGGGAACGAAATACTAGAGTATTCATTACAAATTAACCTGATTTAAACAGGATGAAAATCTTATATATTTTATGATTAGGTAGTTAGTTTTTATCTGAGTTGGTTTTTTTTTTCGAACTGTAAAATATCATAAATGAAAGCAAAATTATGAAGATTCCCAATTATTGAAATGATAAAATTCTTCATGACTAAAATTGTAAATAAATAAAAATTCAATAAAGTTTTATAGAAGCACAGTATTCCATGAAATTAATTCAAAACAATGTATCTTTCTTAAATATCTCAAAATACTTCAATAAAGATTAATAATAATTAGTAATAATTAATAGGTAAACTATTAACCTAATTAAAGATTACTTATTACCTACCAAATTCTATGAAGTAAAATTAAAACAATATTTAAAATAAATTTTCAAAATGTATAGTAATATTGTGCTCATGATCATCATTGGCGCTACAGGCTCATTGTGGACCAAGGCCGTCTGCTTACTGGTAGATTACGAGACCTTTTCTTTTTACGGGGTAGGGTTGTCAGCCTACGCCAAACGTGCAACAGTCATATTAAGCCGGGACCTACAATTTAAAGTAGGTTCCGAAACATTACAAACATTTATGGCACCTCCGGAACTCGAACCCGAAACCTGTGGCACTAAGCGATAGTCACTCAGCCCTCGGGTCCCAATGTTGTGCTTGAAAATGAATTTCACAATGCATGCCATTCGTGCAATAATCATAAAATACTACAGAGATATATTATATCGGAGAATATATAAAAACTTATAAATTAAAATTATAATAATATTATATAAAAAATTAAATATATAAATAATACTATAAACCTTACACATAAAATTATTCCACTACTTTAAGTTACGAGAAAGGGCGAGTAACATTTTATGCTTGATAACAAATCGTGTTTTAAAATCTATTAATAGCCTATGCACAAAGGATGTAGCTGATTCTCTAAACTTAAGCGAATCATTTGCATTTATCAACTTCTCATTTACTACAGAGGAGGAAATTAAATGCAACTTTATATTCGAAACAGAAGTTGGCGTAGATTACTCAATACATTCTAAACTTCAAACGAGAGAATTTCACGAAGTCTGCAAGATAAATTTCATTGGAAACTCATTTATTTTAAATGTGACACGAAAAAAGGAATAACGCATCTGATTTTTAGAAAGAGAACTTCTGAAGGATTACAAATCAGAGAAACAATTAGAAAAGTCCATTTTAAAGAGATTTAAAAAAATTTTTCCTGCTTTTACCGCCATTTTGAGGAAACTTAACTTCATTAATTTGAATAAAAATAATTTTCATTTTATACAACTGTGCACAAAAAGTAAGACCAATTTTTTTTTTCAAAAACTCTTTATTCTTTCAAATTTATTTCAGCGCCTTCAAAGTAATCCCCCCCCCGGACACAGCGCACTTATGGCAAATTTTTTTTCCAATCCTCAATGCATGCTAACAAGCCATAGGCCGGGATGGCCTCAAAAGCGCGCGGCGATTCACGTTGAATCTCTTCAGTCGACTCAAATTTGGGTCTTTTGAGTTTAGGGAATGGCCAGAATTTAATTGACCGATCCTTTCGAAATTCCAATACAAGCAGCAAGATCTCCTATTACAAATCGACGGTTTGCAAGCACCAAATCTTTAATTTTTGGACGTGAGCTTCATCGGTTGAGGTTGAGGGTCGACCAGAGGGTTCTTCGTCTTCATCGCGTTCTCTGCCTTCTTTGAACTGTTTATACCACTTATAAACATTTTTTTCCGATATAGAAATGGTCACCGAATGCCTTCTACAACATTCTATACGTTTCCGCGAACAAAATTTAATGCTTCTTTGCTCAATGAATTCAGACATTTCAAAAATCGCTGGAATCCGTTTTAGTGTCTCACAAAGACAATTCTATGTTTTTATACTGGTGAAAGTTTTTAAAGAGTAAAATTTTCTGCAAACAATTTAATAAAATAATTTCAGCATGCCACACTCGTAATTTAACGCATCATACTTGTGTTGCCTTTTTTTTTTTTTCACGGGAAACGTTTTTGCACTTTTATACCCAGGAGAGAGTGACAAGTATATAATAACATAACATCACATCACTGAAATTTGACAGAAGACAAGCAGTATTGTGGGGAGTTATATTACATGCAATTAGTGTTTTGTACTAATGAGGAGAACCTGTCACTCAAATCTGATGGCAGATCTTTGGTATCCTGTAAATAAGTAAATAAACGAATGTCTGTGCGACTTTCACAGTTCGAAACCACTAAAGATTGAATATGAACTATACCATGAATTGTTCCATAGTGAATGGTAATAGACTACCTGAGAAATATCTACTCCAATGAGAAATGAGGGAAGCTGACCTTGACGGATTGTCTTAAAAGGAGGGTTGTGGTGAGAAGAGAGAGTTCTGGGACGAGCCGACTAGAAATGTTTTTTTTCCCTCTGAAGTGACTGAATAATCCGGGATTATCCACCTGTGTTTCAAAGTGAGCTCAATGAGGTTTCGTGTATCCCGCTTTGTGATAATTAAGGTCTGTCGCAGACCACGTGTTTTGAGACTCGTCGTAGACTTGAGAACTCTGAAAATCTCCGACCTTGGAGTGAACTGTACTTGTGATTGAATCGTGCACTTGTGATCAAATTTTATTATTTTTTAAAATTATCTTTTTAATAACCCAGAGTTCTTTATTTGTGTGTATATAATATTTGTGCTTGTAAATAAGAGTTAAAGTGTCGTCAAGAATCTAAAAGCGGCCCTCATCTTGAAGCCATTATAAGTCTAATATAGGCTGAGTTGTTACATTAGCTAACATGCAAGGTTTAGTTCTGTCTTTTTCGCTACATTCAGTACTATAAAATGGGTTGTCTCTCACCGACAATAATTTTCTGTTTTCTTTCTTTGATATGATAAAAGCTGGTGCAGTTACTTTTGAAAGGTCTGACAGAAGATTCCTTTTTCCATTTTTCTTTAGGCTAACATTGATGGAGTAGATTGATGGTTACCCCGTATACTCAAAATTTAAGTTTCAAGACCATATACAAAACAGCGAAATACGCCCTTTCCTTTCTTTTGATAAAAAAAAATTAGACATTTTTTTTAGTGCCTTTTTGAAAAAATGTAAACAAATTTTAGTGCTTCCTCTTTTGAAAAAATATTTGTTTATAATTATTCATTTTATATGTCTTTATAATTATTTGACTTGCATTATTTTATCTTTTGTCATTTTCTCCTAATTGTACCTATAGCTTTAGATTTTCGATCTCTTGCTTTAATTGTTCCTAAGCAAGAGATTTTTTTCCTAAATTTTAATTGTTTTATTTTTATTTATTAACATTCTTTAATTTAAGCAAATTCATGTTGTGCAAATATTTTAACTAACTTAAGATGTGGAGGTATTGGGGTACTTAAAACCACCTAGGAACTCCGTAACTGGTTCGCCCGTTTCCTTTATCTTTTGTCTTTATTTTTAATAGTCTATAATTATTTATTTTATAATAAAAATTAAGACAAAAAAAATTATGTAGAGACAAATATTATAAAGACACATAAAATAAATATTTCTAGACAAATAAAAATTTAAAGACAAACAAATAAAAATTATATAAGACAAATAATAAAAATAAAGACAAAATAACTAGAAAAATAAAAAATAAAAAATAATAAAAATAAAGAAAAAAATAAAAAAATAAAAAATATATAAAATAATAAAGTTAAATAAATAATTAAATAAATAAAAAAAAAGGAAAAACAATTTTTAATTTAATGTAAATAGAATGCACCGTTTAGGTATAAACATTTACTTAAAAAGTTAAATTCTTTATCATTAACTGTTGATATTTTATTTTCTGTTACGTTACTCAGTGAAATAACTTTAATTTCATTCAATGAATGTAATTAATTCCAATGAATGTTTATTTTTTAACGTTGAAATGTTATGTTTATTATGTATAAATTGCTTATAATAAATAAAGGAAATTTAAACACCAAAATGAAAACTATTTCGTTGTTTTGACACTAATTAAATTTAAATGCTTTATTTACTTGCAAAGATAAAAAAATTGGCTTAAATTAAAACTCATGATAAAGCGAAATAGTACCTATTTATAACTACTTATTTGGTGCGCCTTTTTTATATATTATTTTTTTGTGTAATGTAATTTGTTTGCTTTATTTGTTATATAATGTGTTTTAACACCTTAGATGAAAATTAATTCTACATTAAAGGAACTTTCAAAAGTACTCTAGCTGTTTTAAAAACTTAAATGTATTCCAGGTTTTTGTTATTATTTTTTCCTTGTTTATATTTATCTTCAATCATGCAAAATTATTTTTATCCAATTTTTTTTCCATTTTATTTTCATTATTATTGTCATTTTATTTAGCAATTAAGTCCTGAAATTAGTTACCTGATAATGAATTTTTTAATACATCTTTTTACATACAAATGCATTTATATGAATTTTATTTTGATGTAATATCTAGAATATTTATACTAAAATATGCTTTTTCCAAGATGTAATATTAAATTTACCAGAATTGATTTTTTTGATAGTGCGAAAAATGTTAATTTTTTTGTCTTAATTTTTTTTTTGTTGTTTTATTAGGATTTAATCAGTTTATATTTATAAGAATTTTTAAGAAAACTGAGCTTTAATGGTGAAAAGTAAAAAGATTTATTTAAGAACTTTTTATTTTATAAGCAAAAAGATTTCATATACTCCGGACACGTGGTTAAAAATAACTGCAGAAATTTATAACTATTACTAACATTTAGTTCTATTTATAGCTATTACTAACATTTAATTATTAATGCAAAATGAAATACATTTACTCAAAAAAAAAAAAAAACATTGTAAACTCAATTGTATTCCATTGAAACTCAATAGAATTTGAAAGTTTCCAAAAGTTAAAAATATTTCATTATTCCATCTTCTAAGATTAACGAAAAAAATGAGTTCCAAACTTTAATATTTTAATATAATTGTAAAGAAGGAACGAAATATGGAAATTCAATGCCAAGTACCTAATAGTAAAATATTCAAAAATTCCAAACCTAATTTAGAATTCCTTTTATAATCTCGTTCTCAAAATAATTTCTTACGTTCGTGGAATTTATTTTATTTTGAAATGTGAGCGTTTTTCTTCATCTCGAAACTCTTTTTTTCCAAAAAGACAATTTTCTTTTATTATGTTAAAAATATTTTATTAAATTTCTTGTTCATTGTAATTGGAACTTAATGTTGCTTTTTCCCCAGTTAAATTTTTAAATTTTTAACACAATAAATTTCGTAGTACAACACAACTATTTCTTTAAATGGGAAAATAGTTATTTCTTACTTTTTTGTTACGCTGAATACTGATGGTATTCAGTTCCATCAGTTTTCTTGATATATATGTGAAGAATAAAATAGGTTAATTTATAAAATATAATTTACATAATTTACAAATTATTATTATTGTTTGTAACTTTATAAAAAGTAATGTATTAAAATACTTGAAATGTTTTTTTTTCTTCTAATGCAGCTTGCAAACACTTAGACAGCTTGGTCTTGGATGCATTAAGCAAGCGCTGCACAGACGTTACTCACTTTGCATTATCCAGGGGGCGCGTGTAACTTGAAGATAAGCCACGGACGCGAAGTAACAATGCCCCCGCAACACTCTACGATTCTATTAGACCGGGACCAACGGTTTCAAGTGGATCCCGAACCACTACAAACATCCATGGCACCACCGGGACTCGAACCCGAAACCTGTGGTACCGAGCGCCAGAACGCTAGCAACTCGGCCATTCTGGCCCTATACTTGAAATGTAAATAATAATAATTACCTGTACAGGAATTAAGAAAATGTAAAATAATGTATGATGACGATAATAAGATATGTTAGAATGTAAGAAATTAGAAAATATTTTTTTTTTCTTCTAATGCAGCTGGCAAATAGACCGTGATCTTTCGCCATAAGGGCTGCGCCGATGTTACTCACTTTGCATTACCCAGGGGGCGCGTGTAACTTGATGGTAAGCCACGAACGCGGAGTAACAATGCCCCCGCAGCGCTCTACGATCCTATTAGGACCGGGACCTACGGCTTAAAGTGGATTCCGAACCACTACAACACCCATGGGCAAAGCCGGGATTTGAGCCCGATACCTGTGGTACCGAACGCCAGAGCGCTAGACATTCGGCCACTAGACCCCAAATTAGAAAATATAAGATTTAGAAACGTGGTCCCCAGGATATTAATTTTTAAAACTTTATAGCTGTTATCGAGTAAGACATTTAGCGTTAGTCTACAGGAGACGACGCCAATATGGCTGTCGGCATTTTTCTTACCTTGGCTCTAAATAAAGTTGTAACTGGTAGTTATATCCGGTGTTTTGTGGCGGCTTGATTGACAATTGGCCTGCGCTCTATCCTTCGGTACCACAGGTTTTTGGTTTGAATCTTGCCTGTGGTATGGATGTTTGTTAATGGTTCAGAATACTCGTTAATCTGTAGGTTCCGGTCTAATTAAACTAAAGTGAAAAAGAAACGATTGCAGTTAACTTACATTTTAGTTGAACGAATTATATTTTTAGAAGTTTTACGCCATGTAAGTGGGTTAATTCTGCCAATAATTTTTGTTATATATGTGAAGAAGTGAAATATTTGATGTGAAAAATATTCCACACTTCTTTCATAAAAATGTTATACCACTTTACCAGATCAAGGCAAGAAAAGAATACCTAATATATGCTATACTTTTTCTTTGAAGGATACTTCCCATGTATCTGTGAGGTAAAAAGAAAATGGTAATGCCATTCGCCATTCCAATAACTTGAAGGGAATAAACTAATCATGTAAATCACTACTTCTTCTGCACGGTCCAATCTCTTCGTGGGGAAATCTGAAAGAAAAAAGTCAAAAGAGCAGTATCCAAATATACCATATTCTAACTGGTGGGCTAAAATGTTCGTAGGCTGACACATAGATGACGCTACTAGTATTAAATCCATATGAGGTTTAGTTAGCCCTAACTTTTAAAAGACACGTGTATAAATTTGACAGCTGTTACACTGTTAGTATGCGAGTTATGGCATTTTTAGTGAAGCAACTTTTGTTAGTTTCAAAAAAGGATAAAAAGGAATATCGTGTTTAATTAAAGCATTGCTTTTTGGCGAAAAAGCCAAGGCTTGGCGTGATAAACGTTATTCGTACTTTGCAGCAGGAAAATCAACCGTACAGAAGGGGTTTGCTAAATTTAAATGAGGCGAAATGAGCACCGAGGACGATGCACGCAGTGGACGCCCCAAAGAGGCTGTTACCGACGAAAACATCAAAAAAATCCACAAAATAATTTCTAATAACCGTAAAGTGAAGTTGATTGAGATAGCTGAGACCCTAAAGATATCAAATTAACGTGGTGGACATATCGTGAATGAATATTTGGATATGCGAAAGCTTTGTTCAAAGTGGGTGCCACGCCAGCTCACAATCGACCAAAAATCAACAACGAAATGATGATTCTAAGCAGTGTTTGGAGCTGTTCAATCGTAATAAACCGGAATTTTTGCGTCGATATGTGACAATGGATGAAACATGGCACCATCATTTCACACCGGAGTCCAATCGACTGTCAGCCGAGTGGACTGCACGTGATGAACACTAAAAAGTGCTATAACTTCACTAAAAATGCTATAACTCACATACTAATAGTGCAACAGCTGTCAAATTTATACACATGTCTTTTGAAGGTTGGAGCTAACTAAAAGTTATATGGATTTAATACTAGTAGCGCCATCTGTGTGTCAGCCTATGAACCTTTCAGCCCACCTGTTATGTGACATTTCTTCAATGTAAAGGGTTGCCCATTCCGGAATCTTCAAATAAAATTTTCATTGATCTAGTTGACGATGAAGTAATTGTGAGTGCAATAGCTTTCTGATTAAACGTTAACTGATATAAAGCCATTCCCTATTTTTTTTTATAATAATTGTGAAGTATATTTAACTCTCGCAATAGGTTTCTACGTCGGATTATTTCATAATTTCCTTTTAGATCCTAGAAAGGATAATCAAAAATGTAAAATAGATTTGATGTCTGTAACCCCGGTGGAAATGAAACATATAAATGTAATTTAACTTCATTAAAAATTATTTTACCTGTATATTAGCCACATTTTCCAGCTTTTATAGTGTAAATGTTGAAATTCTTTTAGAGTAATTCCTGTTATTCAATCTGTGGCATATGTCTGGTTTGACTTGATAAAAAATCCAAAATTTATTTAAAACGAGGCTCACCTTTTCAGCTTGTAGTCGAGAAGGGAAGCATACCATAATTTGTCTAGACAGAGAGTAGTGAGAGTTTTTGAATTTTACTACAGTGCCCAAAAAGTAAGACCAATTATTATTTTTAAAAACTCTTTATTTATTCTTCCAAATTGATTTCATTGCCTTCAGAGTAATCCCCCTCCGGACCCAATGCTCTTATGCCAACGATTTTTCCAATCCTCAATGCATGTTAAAATGTCATCTGCAGGGTTGGCCTTCAAAGTGCGCGGCGATTCACGTTGAATCTCTTAAATCCACTTAAAACGGTGTCCCCGGAGTGGACTTTTCAATTTAGGGAATAGCCAGAAGTCGCCCGGTGTGAATATGGTGGTTGTGGAACGATATGGGTTTCAGTTTTGGCGAAAACGTCACGAAGAATCAATGTAGCGTTAGCTGGCTCATTCAGTGTTTTCGGTCAATCGAGATTTGACGAGATCTCAATCGAGATTTGACGCGTTTGACGCACAAATGGAATTGACCGATCCATTTGAAATTCCAACATCATCAGGAAGATCTCTAATTGTAAATCGACTCTTGGTCTTCAACGCGTTCTCTGCCTTCTTTGAACTGTTCATATCACTTCTAAACATTTCTTTCCGATATAGGAATGCTAACCGAATGCCTTTTGCAACATTCTATACGTTCCGGCAAACAAAATTGAATGCAAGTACTTTGCTCAATGAATTCAGACATTTCAAAAATGGCCGGAATCAGTTTTAGCCTCTCTCAATGCCAATCGTAACTCAAACACTAATGAATATCTTAATGTCAAATTTCACGCAGATGTCAAGGACAGTGTCAGCAACCTAAAAAGAAAAACAAAATTGAAATTCCATAAGCCCCGGAATTTTAAATTGAAATTTTGTCTTACTTTTTGGATACAGTAGTATTGTTTGACTGGATATAAAATCCAAAATTTATTTAAAACAAGGCGGTTTTATGCTTTAGTTGGGAAGGAGGCATGCCATCATTTGTCTAGACAGAGGGTAGCTCCAGTTTTTTGAATTGTATGCTTCTTTATATTTTGTTAAGGAATTATAAACATGATTCCTGTTGTGAATAATAGATAGCCGTCTTTATTTTTTAAAGCTTAAGTAGATTATCTGAATATTATTTATGAAACGATATTATATATGTATATGCATTATAGCTTATTTCTATAAGCATATTATGTATTTACTATTTATGTGTTCTAATAGTATCATATTTTTTTCTTATTAGATTGTTATTTATCAAACTGAACTTATTCAATATATTCAAGATATCAGTATTCGTTTTAATTCTCAATGGGAAAATAAAGTTGTGTTCTATAAGAAAGACTATTGCATGGTGTTACTGTTGAACAATATACATGCAATATTCAACAATATTTATGCAAAATGGATGTGGCTATTCTCACATATAAATTTTTTTGTGCAAAGATGTGGAAATATATAATTTTTTTTCCATCATGATATTTAGTTTATTTTGAACTATTAATATTAAATCCGGCAAGATGTCTTTTTTTTTAAAAAACAATTAATAGATATATTTTCTACGTGAATTTATATTTGATATGAAATAAAAATATTAGCGTAATTCACATTCTTTATTTGTAATATAAATAAATTGCATTTGTAACAACATTTATTAAGTTCTAATTTAAATTATAGTGATTTATTTCCTTTTAGATAGCTTAAAACACTTAGTTAAAGTAAAACTTTCGTAATACGAATTATTTCGTAAGATTGAAGAAATTGCACAATGTTCATCTGAAATGTAGTGTTGAAATTTTGCATTTACAACACCTGGTATATATTTCATGACATTTTCTAAAAAGTATGAAGTTATATTCCATGTGTTAAAGTTTTGTTTGCTATTATTTAGAATTAATGGGCATACATTGGTTTGATCTACTGAATTTTAAATCAAATTACTTTCAACTTACTACAAATTGTTATTATCAAAATTGTGTGGAAGAATATTATTTGAATTAAGATTAAAACAATTGTGCAATGTGAAATGAAGACACTTGCAAACATTAATCATGGCCTACCTTGGAGAGGATAAAAAGTAAGACTTCGCAAGTTATCTAAGGAGTTGGATGGAATCTTTGGAGCAGATTACAAAATTTCAGACCTCAAAATAATATATTACGCAACTTTAAAAACTACGAAGTAAAGTTTGTGAAAATTTCTTCACAATAATGATGGAAGAAAGGAAAAGTTACAAGTGATGGTGAAAGAACAATTCAACATTAGTTAAAATTGAGTACAAACTAAATTAGAAAAAAAGAAAGAGCTTTCAAACTTGAAAAATTTAGGTTGGATTCCTAGAAGAAGGAATTTTCAAAGTGGGATTTGAAAATACTTAAATATTATTGTAAAAAACCTGACATGGTATCACTTCTTGATTATTTTAAACGTCATTTTAAATTCACGAAGGGTTCTGAAGCCACTTGTATAGCATAGGTTGATGGAAAAAGTTACTGTTAGGGACATTTAAGAATATCAAGATTATGAAACATGAAAGATATGCTTCTGAAAGTATTCATACTTTCATACTGAACATTCTGCTACTTACATTCTTATACTGCTGACATTCATACTGACAAATTCAGACAAGTATTTGTTCTAGCACTTAAGTCGCCACAGTACTTTCCACGATTTTTTATTTTAAATTGATCAGTTATTTTAAATATTAGCTCTTTGTACTAGAAATCAAAGATTTTGATCAATTAAAAAGAAAATATATGCGATTAATTAAAAGAAAGCACATGAAAAAGATCCCCTTCTACCGACATCAAAAGCACATTGTCATTTGGCAGATCTAAATTCATCCATTGACGATACAAAGAAATTGACACTTACTAATCGATAACGAAACGATATGAAGAAATGATATGTTTCTCAGTTCCTCAGAAAATTTCCAATGCCAGAGATGTTTCTTACAAGGCGACATACCAAAAAACGAAATCGGCCATTCAAGTGCTACCACCATTAACTCACTTATAAAACCAAAAATAAAATAAAAACAAAAATAAATCGAATTTTTCAACTTGTAATCTATCAATGAAATAATCCTCGGTTCGTTTTCAAAAGAGGCAAATTCAAAATTCAGAACTTGGCCAATCCAGTTGTCTTTATGAACATTACGGTAAATTGAATACTTAGTAGTGTGTGTGTGCAGAAAGTAGGGTAAAATTGTACTAAAAATTAACATTAATTTTAATTACAACATTATTAACATTAATTGACAACATTATTAACAATTAACATTAATTTAAATTAACGTGAATTAAACATTGCAAGAGAAAAATTTATGTCACATTCTGAAAGAGGAAAAGACAAAATTTAATAAATCTTTTCTTACAATGACATTAGATAATACCAATCGGTCAGAAGTTTACACAATTCGAGTAACTGTTTTGATGGACGTTCTTTCTTAACCTATATAGATTTCTTATTTTGATGATTATTTGAAAAGCCTTAATTTCAATATTGACTACAAAAGAAGCACCTGTATGTCATGACAAGCCCACATGTGTCATATGCAATTATTGACGTTGATATCTGACATTTCCATTTATTAAGCGGTTGGAAGGGCAAAGTTGATACTAGTGATAATCAGTTGGGAGAATAAGATCCGAGGAAAATTATCGATTCTTGTGAAAGTGATTCTAAAAATAAAAACTTTTCAAAGTGGACTGACCGGGGGTACACCATATTTCAAAGCCATCGTATCACTAAGATTCTCATTGGCTCAGTTGGTAGTTCCCATCTAGGAACGCGAAATAACTTTAATACTATAATGTACCAAGTCGGTGGATGTTATGGCTCTGAGGTCACTTACCAGAAGATCGCCTAATGCTATTGTTTCCCAGATATGCTCAAATATCATTTATGTGAAGAATTGCCCTGAATGTACTAAATATAAAACCAGATAACCAAAAGCCTGCTTGACTTTTGAGAAATGCTTATTCTGATCCTTTCAAAACTGTAGTAATGGACTTATTTTATCTTCAGCCAGTAATCAAGATAGAAAATAAATATTTACAGTAGAAATATTTCTTCAAAATGGATAAATTTCCCCCTCTAAACCACTACTGCAAAGAAGAGTGATGACACTTTATGAAGAAGTATTCTTGATATATGGTTTTACGTGTCATCTCATCAGTGACAAGTTTAGAAAAATGCGGTCAGGAATGACAAGTTCAAAGTACAATCTATTGTCCGCAACCGAACCCAACCTCCCATTCCTAAAATTAATCTAAATTGATTAAAATGACTTCTGATCAACAGATGAGGAATATAGAATAAAAGTCAGAATCTAATTGTCAGTCTATTTATCAGAATAAAAATTATTAATACTGCATTGTGATATAGGTTACTATCTAAACTTGGATGTGCATTGGAGATAAAATTGCTTTTGAAATTTCTATATTTATTCAATATAAAAATAATTCTTACATATCTGAAAAAAAAGAATAAGGTCTTATTTTCACAAATTTCTTGGCATTAGTATACATTGAATATAACGCAAGTAAATAAAACGACTTATACATTAATGGGAAAACAAACAAGTTGTTTGCTGATTTTATTCCTTCGTCACGTGACGAGCATCTTAACTTCAAATTACCAACCCTATGCACGCACAAATTTATTACTACTCTATGAAGAACTCTGGTATCCAGACAGCATTCAACAGGATTTAAAGTCGGTAACTAACAAATTTTCATTGCTGAAGTCATGCTATATACCTTCGTTAATTTGCTTATCTATCTGCAGAGGTAAAAGATAGTGCAGAGCAGTAGCAAGATATGTTGAACATGGAGATGGATATGTTGAATATGTAAACAAATATGTTAATCAGAGAAGAAAGTGTGGTACTAGATATGCATTTGGATATCATATTTGGGTAACTTTGCACCATGTAAGTAGTCAAAAGATTTATTGAAGTAGTAAACCAATAAAGAGAATGCCAAATTTTTTTCCTCGCTACCAGAGTAACCTAATGCTGCATTAATCTAGCGATCCACAGCGAATTTTGAAATTGCAAATACTACATATCCAGTATCTGTCGGATATCTACTCTCTGTCTATGCATTGATACATTTATACTGAAAAGAAAGTCATCGCTTCTTTACTGGCAATAATAAAAGACTGTTATTCAAAACCTATCATATATAAGTGACAAACAGTTATTTGTTCTAACTGTAGATGTGTGTAATTATGTATTTAATTATGTAAATCTTAATTAGTATGACGCGTTACCTCATTATTAACCAAAATTCATGCCACTGTGTTGGAATGCAGTTAAAGCAAAATACTGGTGAAAAATCATCGAAGGATAATGTTTCATGTATAATACCTGCAATTTAAATGTATGTTTCAAATCGGAAGAAACTTTCTTAACATCTCATAAAACAAAATGATGCCTTTGAGAACTACGACAAGAATGTGAATAAAATAGTATTTTTAGCAGTTTATCGGCTTTTTTATAGTTTTTAAACGCCGAGTATTTTATTAGAAAATTGAGCATATAGTGAATAACATTCTCATCATCATTGGCGTAATAGCATCATGGTGGGCCAATGCCGATCCCATCCATCATTTCATCTGCCCTATTGGCAGATGTCGAAACTGGAGTTTTTCTTTTTACGGCGTAGGGTTGTCAGCCCTACTACCAACTCTTACAGTCATAATAGACAGGGACTTACTGTTTAAAGTGGATTTCGAACCTCTAGAAACCTATGGCAATGTCGAGTCTTGAACCCGAAACCTGTGGCATCGAGCGACAGAGAGTGAATAACATGATTCTGAAATTAACTTATGAAATTTATATATTGAGCTACATCATATGTAAAAAAATTAAACCTGGGAGTGTAAAAATTTTAAATATGAATATTTAAGTATTGATGCAAGATGGAAAACATTTATTAAAAAATAAAATTTTATATAAAAAAATTTGTGTAAAGGAATAAGAAGGAAAAAAGAGCATTGGATTCTTAATAAATATTGGTGTTTAAAAATTAAAACGCTAAATATTATACCTAAATACGATGTTTAAAAATAAAAATGAATCTGATAAAAACTTATTTTGTTCCCTTTGGTTTACAATAACAACATTAGAAATAGAATTTAATTAAATGGTTTTAAAAATACATAACACAATAATAAATTATAAAAGAATGAAATATAAATATCGAAACCTAAATTTTTTTTTTTTCTCATGCCTGCTTTTTTAAAAGATGAAGTTATTTAATTTTAAATAAAATGAGATTATTATCTCAATTTCATTTGGTTTAAAAATTTGTGGATTTGAGGTAACGCATTTTCATTAAAGAATGATTCGTATTTATTTTGTACGGAAAAAAAATAAAATAAAAAAAAATCCAATTGTTCTGTTTAAATCAACTCTAATTGGATTAGAAAACTTAAGATCTCAATTTAGTGAGAATATAATTATAATAGTTATAAAATAAGTTCAATTTAAAAATAAGATTGTTTCTGACTTAGATTGCACCGGGCGTATTATTATTTTCTTATTTCATTTATACGTAACTATTTCTGGTGGTTATTTACAGGTTTTTTTAAAACTCCATAGGTTTTATGGCATATTGTTTAGCAACTTTCATCTATTCTTTTAAATTCATTAAACCCAGTAGTTGCAATTAATTTAATTCCATTGCTTCATTCGATATTAAATTATTTATTTAATATGCATATGGCTTTTTAATTTTGATTAATTTAAGTTGCCAATTAAATAAACACATTTTTGCTATCTATTTGTCTTAAATTATTTTTTTATTTATGTAGTTTTAATTTTCATATAAGTGCATTTATTTGTTTAATTTATGCATGAGTGCAATAATTTTTTAAATTATTTTTATTTTTTAATTTTTGTATGAGTGCATTTATTTTCTTAATTTTTGTCCTTTTAGTGAGTATGTGTGCATTTAGTGAATAACAAAGAAAGATTGTGAAATTAAGTTATTAAAATAATTTATTCAGCTATATCATTTGTAAATAATTTAAACCTGGGAGAGTAAAAATTTAAAATATGAATATTTAAAGATTGATGTAAGATCAAAAAATATGTATTAACAATTAAATTTTTTATAAAAAATTTTGTGTAAAGAAATTAGAATGATAAGTAAAAGGGCAATGGATTCTTAATAAATATTGGTTTTAAAAATAAAAACTTTAAATATTATACCAAGATACGATGTTTAAAAAATAAATTAATACCATCAAAACTTATTTTGTCCCTTAGTTTAAAAAATAATAATATCAATAATACAATTTAATTAAAAGTTTTAAAATGCATATCGCAATAATAAATTGTAAGAAAGAAAGATAAATATCGAAACCTCCATTTTCTTTTCATGTCTACTTTTTAAAAAATGAAGCTAATAATCTCATTTTATTTAAAATTAATTATCTCAATTGCATTTGATTTAAAAATTTGTGGTTTTACAGTAACGCAATTTTTTTTTTTAAAGAATGATTCTTGGGTATTTTGAAAAAAAAATAAAAAAATCTAGTTGTTCTGTTTAAATTAACCTAATTGGATTAGAAAATTTAAGATCTCAATTTATAGAGAATATAATTATAACAATTATAAAATAAAATTCAATTTAAAATAAGATTGTTTCTGACTTGGAATGTTGTTGCGTATATTAATTTTTTTTTTTTTTTTTGTTCTATTGTCATTTATACCTAATTATTATTTATTTTTTTTAAACATCCATAGGTTTTATGGCATATTGTTTAACAACTTTTTCTATTCTTTAAATTCATTAAACCCAGTAGTTGCAATTAATTTAATTGCATTGCTTCATTCTATATAAATTATTTATTTAATATTTATCGACATTTTTAAATTTTGATTAATTTGAATTGCCAATTAAATGTGACATTTTTTTTATCAATTTGTTTTTAATAATTTGTTTATTTATGCAATTTTTAATTTTTATATTACTGCATTTATTTTTTTAATTTTTGTATTAATACATTTATTTGTTTAATTTGTATAATGCGGATTTATTTTTATTTTTTAAATTTGTATTTGTTTTTTATTTTTTTTATTGTGCATTATTTTTAATTTTTGTATGTGCATTTTTTTTTTTAATTTGTAAAAGTATTTTTTTTTTTAATTTGTACGTGTGCATTTATTTTTTTTTGTATATTGTTTATTTGTACATTTAGTGAATAAAATAGATTGCGAAAAGTAGCTGAATAAATAAATTTATAAATTAATCATTGTCAAATAATTAAACCATTGAGTGATCAAAAATATTTAAATATGAATGTTTAAACATTAATGTAATATCGAAAACAATAAAAAAAGTTGAAATTTTATAAAAAAAGAAACTAACTTATGAAAATTTATTTAATCAACTGTAAAGAAATTAAGCCTGGGGGTGTAAAAAAAAATTTAAAAGAATATTTAAAAGAGCATTGTATTCTTAATAAAAAAAGAAATTTTGTGAAATTAAAATGATTAAAACAAAACTATTATACCAAATTACGATGTTTAAAAAAATAAATGAATAAACTTATGATCAAAATTTATTTATTGTGTTCCCTTAGGTTTAAAAATAAAAACATTAGTAATCAGAATTTAATTGAAGGTTTTTTGTTTAAATACAATATCATAAAACAATAATAAATTTGTAAGGAAATTAAAGATAAATATTAACCTTTAATTTTTTTATTCAAACTTATTTTGCTTTTTTTTAAAATTTAAGGTTTTGAATAATCTCAATTTTATTTAAAATTAATTATCTCTGTATTTTTTTTAAAAAAAAAATTTATTTTAAAATTTTGCTGTAATTTGCTTTTTTTTCAAAGAATGATTCGTGGTTATTTTATAAGAAAAATAAAATAAAAAAAATCTATTTGTTCTGTTTAAATTAACTCTAATTGGATTACAAAATTTAAGATTTCAATTTAGAGAGAACATAATTATAATAATTATAAAATAAATTCAATTTAAAATAAGATTGTTTCTGACTTAGAATATACTGTGCGTATTATTTTTTATTTAATTTATACATAATTATTGTTTAGCGGTTATTTATAGGTTTTTTTCAAACCTCCATAGGTTTTATGGCATATTGTTTAGCAACTTTTTCTATTCTTTAAATTCATTAAACCCAGCAGTAGTTGTAGAATTAATTTAATTGCACTACTTCATTAGATATTAAATTATTTATTTAATATTTATCGGCATTTTTTAATTTTGATTAATTTGAATTTGCCAATTAAATGTGCACATTTTTTGCTATCAATTCGTTCTTAAATTATTTGTTTATTTATGTAGTTTTACTTTATGTTAGTGTATTTATTTTTTAATTTGTATATCTGCATTTATTTTTAATTTTGTATACGAGAATTGGTTTTATAATTTTTATATTAGTGCTTTTATTTTTTAATTTTATATTAATGCATTTTTTTATAATTTTTTTTATATTAATGCATTTATTTTTAAATATTTTATATTTAGTGTATTTATTTTTTAATATTTTATATGTAGTGAATTTTTTTAATATCTAAATTAGTGCATTTAATTTCTGACATTTTGCAATATGTTTCTACAGTAGATATAAATGTCGGTGTGTTAAATATTGATATGTTAACTCTACACCACACCACATCACATCACTTTACCTAGAGCTTAGTTGTCCCTTTACAGTTTGGGAATGATGAGTGAGAAGTCTGATTGGGCTCTAGGACGCTCTACGGTCATAAGAGACCGAGACCCACTGTTTAAAATGTATTCCGAACCACTAAACATCCATGCACCGATAGCACTCGAACCCAATTTCTGTGGCACAGAGTGCTAGTTGCCTGACTATCAGCTCCCTTTAAATGTATATCGGGTATTACAGTTAAAAAGTATAATGTCTATGTGTTTTTATATTTATGATTTACCAACGGCCATGCACCATGCTGAATATACCGGTTCTCGTTAGATCACCGAAGTCAAGCATCATTGGGCGCGGTCAGTACTTAAGTGGTGACCACCTGGGAACACCGCGCCGTTGGCATTTTCCACACATTTGGGACCTGAATGGCCGAGTGGCTAGCGCTCTGGCGCTCTTGGTACACAGGTTTCGGGTTCGATTCCCGATGGTGCCATGGATGTTTGTAGTGGTTCGGAATCCACTTAAGCCGTAGGTCCCGGTCTCCTATGACTGTAAGAGCGTCACGAAGCCAAAGTCGTGACTTCACCTAAGGGTGCTCCGCATCACACAACAGAAGCTGCTTCCTTCCCCTTCAATCATGCGTACTTCAGTCGTGGGCTTGGCCAGCCAAGTGGGGATAAGAAACAACAACAACATATTTATGGTTTAAATATATACTGTGTATTAATATTTTACTGCTTATGTGTCGATGTGTTTACAGATTATTTTAGATGGATATCGTAAATTACTTTTTCAAATATTCCTATGTGAGTTTTATATAATGTTTCAAAGAAAAGAAGACAGTATATTGATTGTGTTTTCTATCAAATATAGCTCGTTGAGATCAGGTGTTCGTCAAAAAAGAATATGAAGGAAATGCATTCTCTTGAAGATGTAAATCGTTAATTGGTAGCAGACAGCTGGGGTGTGTCACTAATCCAAAGTGGAATTCATGGGACCTCAGATGGGGCATTTAGTCATTCTGATGCTTGAACGCTCGCTAGCTATAAAAAACGTGTGTATCGGAAAAGTTAATGCTAATGTTGCAACATATTGTAGCTCTGTCAAAAAAATAAATATTTTCTAATTTCACTTTCGTACTTCTTAATCATACTTCTTTTTTAAAGGCAAAATAAATTTAGTAAATTTTTTTTTACTGGAAAAGAGTTTAGTTTTCTGAAGGATAATGGGTCTAGAAATAAACAAAATAAAATATTCAGTAATATTTTTTTATTTTTTGAAATAATAAAAATAGTCATGCACACTCTTTTATTTCTTCGATGGCGCAACACGCCATGGTGGGGAAAGATCGTCTGCTACTAGCAGATTTCAGACAGGAGATGTTATCGTTTTACGGCTTAGAGTTGCCAACTCCTATAACGCACTACAGTCACGTTACAGCGGGACCTTACGGCTTAAAGTGATTCTGGAACCACTACAAACATCCATAAGTAAATTATGTAGCAAACACTCCAACCTCTTTAGGGCATTCAATTTACCCATAAATATATATTACTGTTTTTCATGCCCTTGATCACTTTCAATTTTGTTTAAATTCTCTTTCACGTGCTTTTTAAAAATTTCTTTTTTCGTGTTTATTTCCTGCAGCTGGCAAATACTTAGACACTTATCTTTATGCCTTGAAAGGGCTGCACCGACATTACTCACTTAGCACTATCAAGAGGGTACGTGTGGTAGCTTCAAAATAGGCTACGACGGAGTAACACTATTCCCGCAACACTCTATGATTCTATTATACCGACCTACGGTTTAAAGTGTATTCCGGAACCACTACTAAACATCCATGGCACTGCAGGAACTCGAACACTAAAGTGGCACGGAGAGCCAGGGCGTTAATCATTTATGATCAGACTCCTAAACCCATTCTTTAACCTTCAAAAATAAGACTATAAATTCCTCTAAAATTATGAATTTTGTACGGAAAGCAAATAATGGTTTTTCTATACCATTTACCATATTAAAATATCCAGTGGATTTAAACTAAAAATTTCACAAATTAAATTTTTTCCTCTGGGAGAGAGAGAAGCCAGTTTTATTTGAAAACTTTTAACCTTTTTAAATATTATGAATTTTCAAATAATAGTTTTTTGCAGTGTATTTGGAGGCGAAGAAGTGAGAGTAATGAACGGAGAAAAATATTTTTATTATAACATCACAATAAGATAGCTGATTGACCATCAATACAATGTAACTCTGCATGCACATATTTAGTTAATTTCCCCGCGTACCATCCAAATAGATAGAAACACAATGAAATTAAAATGAACTATAATGATAACAAAAAAATTCAATAAAATTCAATGATTTTTACATTAATTAATCATCAAATATAGAATGAACCTTGCTTGCTTGAAATATAGAATCTCTGCTTTTACAATTGATAATCTCTAATATAGAAAAACACACAAAATTAAGCCATTTTCACAAATATTTTGACATGGCAGATTGATGCATTTCATATGTTTATATATATTAAATGTGATGTTGATAGATAATAGCCGGCAAACACATTTTTTTATATAATGGCAATCACAGGATGACTTTAGATAAATGTAAAAAAAATCAGCATAAAGTACATTTATATATAGCTATTTTCTATTCTTTTTTTCCTATCCTCAAACTATGGACTGGTGGATCCATAGTTTGGTTAGGGGCCATTAATTGGCCTTGCATAGCATTTTGGACTCATTGTCCGAAATGCTAAAGTTTTTTTTTTAAAATAATACTAATCTTTTAAATATTTATATTTATTAGATGAAAAGAGACTGCCGTACCAAATTACTTAGTTAAGGACTGGACATGCAATTTGAACAGATTTAGTATCTTCTCAGCTGATTATTTCAACTGAACTGAAATGAAAGTGAAATGCAGGATGACAATCACATATTTTTTAGATGTTCCAGGTATTTCAAGAAAAGGACTGTCTCACTAAACTTCAAATGACACCTTTGCAAAAATTTTTTAATTTTGCAATTGCTTGTAAATTTGTCATGTTGTTTCTTATCCCACTTGGTAGACAACTAACATCTGACCAAGTCCAAGAATCCATGTGGTCTCATGGAAGGAGGAAAGGGGGCAGTTTCTTTGTTGTTTGTAGTTCTACGGTCATTATTTGCACACTTTAGGCTAATTAGATCGGGATCTACAGTTTCCTTGGATTACGTGGATTCCGAACCACTAACAAACATCCATACCACCGCCATGATACGAACTCTTGAAGCCACCCATAGGTGGAAGCCGGACGTGTCTCCGTGGCACTGACTTTTTGCTGGGTAGGGTTGTTATTTCTACTAACAACAGTCATATTAGACCGGGATCTACAATTTAAAATGAATTCCAAACCTCTACAAACTTCCATGGTAAAGCCGGAACTCGAACCCGAAACCTGTGGCCCCGAGTTCAAGAGCAAAAATTTGAAATAGAAATTCATGATAAATCTTTTATAATGAATTTTGAATTTGAAATATGAAATATGAAATTAAAAAGGAAATCAGAATTTTTAAATATTTCATTAATTTTTATTTTTTATTATTAGTCTTAGTTAAATTTATATTTAACATAAATATAAATGTAAATTTGCTATTGTTGTATTTGTTCAAAAGAGAATGGGTAAAATTAGAGTGATAATACAAATGAAGATAAAACTTGAAGTAGGTTAAATAAATATGTCTGAGAAAATATGAAAAAGATAATGAAAGTGTTATCTTGAAAAGCTTTGATTATGATTTAAAATAAATTATCTTAAATAAAATAAAAATATTGATATATATTTTAAATGTTTTTGGCTATACTTATTACTAATTAAATAAATAATTCACCAATTCAGAATCCCTATTTATCTTTTTTATATATATTGAAAGACAATATGAAAAGCAATCTTAAAATGTGCAGTTGATTTTGTTAATCGAAAACGTCTCGTAATTGTGAAAAATTATCCAATTTTCCTATTTACTAAATCTGTTATAAATGCCATGCATAATAAAAAGTACAGTAAAAACAATAATAATGTGTAACAAGCGTACAAACAACAATAATACTACAACTTGGTGGGAAAATAATACCTATTTGTATAACTGAACTACATTTTCAAAAGGTGGTGTGAAATTATTTAATAAAACGCTTTAAAAATTTCATAGTGATAAGGAAACGTTTACTGATGATATTAATAGTTAAATTTCTGCAATTTCTGATGTCTGCAAGCAATTAAAAATTTCATTATCTTAATTTCTTTCACTTTAAAATGTAGTTTAAATTAGTTTCAGTTATTTGCAAAATATTAGCGACGATTCAAAAGATATACGCATAGTTAAAATTAAAAATTAAACGATGCATTTAATTATTTTTAAATAATATGGGACGTAAATAATTAAGTAGACTCGATAATTTTTAATGAAATTTACGAAACTGTGTTATACAATTATTGCCGCGTGTAAAAGAAAAATATAGTTTCAAGTAGCTTGTTCATTCAATGCATTCAGTACTCAAATTCAAAACCGATTAGTCTTTTAAGCAGATTGTATATAATTAACTACATAGGAAAAATAAATGAATTTATAGTTATTATGAATGGGAATTACCTGAAAGGATATTGATAAATTTCAACTAATTATGTGAGTTAATCATTTTAATTAATTATTAAAAAGAGAGTTTTAATTTACAAGTTTCGTTAAGAATAATGACATATAAACTTTAATGTTTTATATATTTCTATAATTATTATCTTTATTCTCAATTTAGCGCAAAAATTTATTTATTTTTGATATTACTTGGTAAAACTGTTTGGTTAAACTATCATTTATAAAATATCTGCTAAAAAGCCAATTAACTAATGTCATTAAAGTGAAAGTTTAAATTGTATATTTTTATATAGTTCATTAAATTGCATAAGAATCGATGGCTATCAACATATCATAAGCGATATGTGTGGCGCCAACTGAGTGATAATTCGCCAAATGTGGTAATCCCGGGTTTGTTTGACTAAAAGAATTTTGACATTTCTGCGGCCCCTGTTTTGCGATCTTAGCAAAAAAAAAAAAAAAAAAAATAAATAAATAAATAAATAAATAAATAAAAATAAAATAAAAATAAATAAAAATAATAAAATGTAAAACAATTTCGTTTTTCAATTTTTTTTTTTTTATTTGGACTGTAGCTGAAAATTTAAACTTGCATAAACCCTTTTCACCCTATACATAGAAAGAAAAGATGAATAAAATTCAAATTTTCGCGAGAAATATTGAACATTATAATCAAAATATATCTTCTGCACTTTAACAGGGTTATCAGGTTACTTAGAAATACAAATATAATACAATCATCACAATGTAATATTGTATCATATTAACGGATAAAATGCGCGTTACATTTTAAAATTTTTGTTTAAATCTGGGTTCTCATTTATATAGTAAAATTTGTTGAAATTCATGGATAAAATACAGAATATACGAACAAAAAAATATATATTTTGCAATGTTTATAATTTTGAGATTCACATTAAAGATGAATCCATCTCTTCGAAGAGAGTTAGCTATTCAATCTCCAAGAAGACTGAATATTATCCAAATATTGCATCTTCCATTGATTTCTTTTACGTGTTTCTTAAGAATTCAATTTATATATTTCCATATCAATCAAAAGAAATGCCGTATTAAAAGTTAAAATTTTTAACAAAACAAATTTTCTATAAAGAAATTAGAATGATAGTAAAAGAGCATTAAATTCTTAATAAATATTTTACCAAGATATGGTGTTTAAAAATAAATGAATATGACTAACATTTATTGTGTTCCCTTAGGTTTTAAATTAACAACATTCGTAATAGAATTTAATTAAAAGGTTTTTGAAGTACATACCTCAATAATAAAGAAAGAAAAGAAAGATAAATATCGAAACCTCCATTTTTTTCTCTCATAGCTGCTTTTTTTTTAAAAAATGATGTTAATAATCTCATTTTATTTAAAATTAATTATCTCAATTGTATTTGATTTAAAAAAATTTGTGGGTTTTGCAGTAATTTTCCATCAAAGAATGGTTCAGGGTTATTCAGTTAGAAAAATAAAAATGAAAAAAATCGAGTTGTTCTGTTTAAATGAATTCTAATTGGATTAGAAAATTTAAGATCTCAATTTAGAGAGAACTTAATTTATAATAATTATAAAATAAATTCAAAAAATAAGATTGTTTCTGACTGGAATATACGTTGCCTATTATTTTTTATTTCATTTATACGTAATTATTTCAGGTGGTTATTTGTATATTTTTTTAAACCCTCCATAGGTTAATGGCATATTCTTTAGCAACTTTCTTTTATTCTTTAAATTCCTTAAACCCAGTAGTTGCAATTAATTTAATTGTATTGCTTCATTCGATATGAAATTATTTGTTTAATATTTATTGGTATTTTTTAATTTTGATTAATTTGAATTGCCAATTAAATGTGCACATTTTTTGCTATCAATTTATCTTAAATTATTGGTTTATTTATGTAGTTTTAATTTTTATATTTTGTGCATTTATTTTTTAATTTTATTCGTATATTTATTTACAGTTTGAATAGTAATTTCTGACTTTTTCAATATGTTTCTATCGTATACATAAATGTGTTGGCATGCTAAATGTTGATATGTTTCAATTTCGTTAAAACAATTTTGAAATAAAAGACATTGTATATTAATTAGCCATTCTATATGCTAAATGTTTTTTAAAGTCTTATTTAGAGATTTGTTGTTTCTTATTCCACTTGGTCGACAGCAACATCTAGACCAAGTCCATGAAGCCATGTGTTATCATATGGAAGGGAGTAATTGCTTCTGTTGGGATGGGGCACCGTAGGTAGAAGTCTGACTTGGCTCAGTGTCGCTAAAGAAGAAGGGCGGTAGGAGAGGAGTTTTGGGACAACTACACCGCATTTGCGTATCGTATGGGTGAAAACCGTGAAATATCTCACCAGGTAGAGTGAATAGCGAGACAAGAGGATGGACATCCCAAATGGCATCAAATCTCCTCGTTTTTGAAAAAGTGTCTACAAAAACCGCCAGCGGATTGAACCTCAGTCCTAATATTCACCAGCGGCTCACGTTGCCACTGAGCCACGAGGCGGTCATTTAGAGTTGGTGTTTAGAATAAAATCTTTCTAGGAAGTAAATATAGGATTTTAATTCTGTATTACATCTGGTTTTCATGTCTTGATTCATGTTAAGTGTACTTGTTGATGGAGTTCGCTGTGCACGCTGCAGTCAAGGACCAATATACCAGGGACCATGATAAATGAAGCAGAATGCATCAGTGTGTTCGCATCGATAAGAGAAAAGATATTTCCGAGATTTCTTTAATATGATACGCAAATGTGGATCAATTACCTTTAAAAATATCTCCTAACTCCTAATTGGCACATAAAGCCGTGCAACCTCTTGTTTGTTTAGTTATAATTGATAGTTTTTCAGTTAGAAGGCTTGTAAATGATCTACTGTTTGTTATTTGAAATTTATAAATGATACTTTCTAAAAATTAAATTTATGGTGTAGTGTCAATGAATAGAATTTTAAAATGTTAGCATATAAGATTTATGTCAAAACGTAACACCTTATAAATTTGTGCATCCCAGAAAATAAAAAAATATATTATACAGAGCAAGAGGGAGAATGTTTTAAACAAGTCATTCTTTTTTTAGACAATATTGTAAATTGCTTTCTTTACTTTAGAATTCTCATAGTGTTAGAGTTATTCTATAAATCATGTGAGAACCAAAAAATGCACTTTAAAAAGCTTCACAATGAAGCAATATTAATTTTCATTTTCAATGGTGCAATGATGGATCAATCAATGATGGGCCGACCAATGATAGGCCAAGGCAGTCTGCAATGACAGACTCCGAAACATGAATTGTTTTCCTTTTTACGGGGTGGGATTATCAGCCCGACTACGAAACAGTCCCATTAGACCATGACCTATGGTTTAAAGAGGATTCTGAACACTATAAACATCCATGGCACCGCCGAAACTCTAACCCTAAACCTTTGACCATCGACCGAGAACTGTATATCCTATTTGACCATCAGCCTCCACTTTAAATGTATACTGTGTATTAATATTTTAAAACCATATTGCCTATGCGTTTTTCTATGAATATTTTAAATGTATATCGTGAATATATTTTCAAATATTCCTATGTGAATGTTGAGGATCGTTTCAAACAAAGAAAGATCTTATCCTGGTTGTGTTATCAAATAAATATAGCTCGCGTAGATTAGGTTTTCGCCACAAAGAGAATAAAGGGAATTTCCTTTGAAGGGTGAATCCTGTAATTGCCAATGGCCAGTTGAGTTGTAATGCTTTACCAAGATGGAATACCAGATGGTGTATTCTTGGCCATTCTCATGCTTGAACGCTAAATAGGTAGAAAAAAATTGAGTGTATTGGAAAAGTTAATATTAAAGTTGCATTTTCAGAGCATTTCGTAACTAGCGTAATAATTAATATTGAATATTCTAATTACACTTTCGTTCTCTTTTATGTAGTATCTTTAATAAGTATCTTTTAAGTGCAAAAATTATTGATTTTCTTTAAGTGGAAAAGCGTTAGATCTTCGATAGTTAATGAATCTTTAGAAATATACAAAAGTCAATATTCAGTAATATTTTTTATATGTTTGAAATAATTAAAAATAATCATACTTAACTCTTACTAATATTCATCAATGGAGCAACGCGGCCTGATAATCAATTGGTTAGCGTTCTGGATTTTTGTACCACAGGCTTCAGGTTCGAAACCTGAAGGTGGCATGGGTGTTTGTTAGTGGTTCGGAATCCACGTTAAATGTAGGTCCCTGTCTAATTAGGCCAAAGTGTGCGCAAAATGACCGTAGAGCGACAAACCAAATCAATCAATGGCACAAAAATCCCATGGTGGGACAAGGCCATCTGCCCTTTAGCTAATTTCTAGATATTATTTTTTATGGGTAAGGCCGTCAGCCCAACGCTCCACAGTCATATTATACAGAGAACTACGGTTTAAAATGGATTCCGAACCATTACCGAACATCCATAGCACGGCCGGGATTTGAACCCTGTGGCACCGAGTACCAGAGCGCTAGTCATTTGGCCATAAGTCTCCTATACCCACTCTTTAACCTTAAAAAACAATGCTCTAAATTATTTAAATTATGAATATTGTATAAAAAGCATATATGTTTTCTAAACTATTTACCATACTAAAGATATCAAGTGGATTTAAATTAAAAATTTTGCAAAGTAAACTTTTCTTTATTTTCTTGGAATGAGAAGTTAGTTTTATTTGATAAACTATAACACCAGAGAATTTAAATATCAAGAATTTTCAAATATCAATTTTTTCAGTGTATTTGAGGCAAAGAAATGACAGTAATGAACGGAGAAAATATTTATTATAACATCACAATAAGATAGCTGATTGACAATCAATACAATGTAACTCTGCATGCACATATCTGAAGTTACTTTCCCGTGTACCATCCAAATAGATAGAAACACAATGAAATTGAAATGAACAATAATGATGACAAAAAGATTTAAATGTAATGCAACATTATAAAAGTGATTTTTATATTGATTAATGATCAAATATAGAATGATCCCGAATCATTTTCTGCTTTTACAGTTATTAATATCTAATATAGAAAAACACATAAATTAAGCCACTTTCACAAATATTTTGACATGATGCATTTTATATGTTAATATATATTAAATGTGATTTTGATAGATATCAGCTGACAATTATAATGGCAATTAAAGGATGAGTATAGATATATGTAAAATAAATCGACATAAAAAGTATATTTATATATAGTTATTTTCTATTCATCGTATCGCCAAAATTATGGATCAGCGGGTTAAGACCCATCGCATCCACTATTTTTTAGCATTTACACCATTATTAGCATTGGGGACTAAATGTCCGAAATGCTAAACACGTTTTTTTTAAATATACTAATCAATACTTATCATTAAATAATAAATAGTAATTATTAATAATACTAATCATTAAATAATTTTACTTACGAGGTGAAAAAAACCGCAATGCAAAATTGCTCGCAATACAATTTGATCAATTTTACTGGACATTGCAATTCGTACACTTATTTAAACATATTTAATATATTCTCAACTGATCATTTTAAGTGGAGTATAGAACTGGTAAGTAATGAAGTGTAGTATGTTAATCACATACTTTTTAGCTCCTTCAGACTGAACACCTATAAATATTTCAAGAAAAGGACTGTCTCACTTAAAAGTCAAATGATCAAATAACACTTGTCAACTTTTTTAATATGGAGCATACATTTTCAATTGTTGGTAAATTTTCCATGTTGTTCTTATCCCACTTGGTAGACAGCAACATCTAGACCAAGTCCAAGAAATGTGATCTCATATAAGGAAGAAAAGGGGGGCAGCATTTCTTTTGAGAAGGATGCAGTCTGGTTGTCGCTCTACGGTCATTATGTGCATACTTTGGGATAATTAGACCTGGACCTACAGTTTAACGGGGATTCCGAACCACTAACAAACAACCAAGAAGCTGCAAAGATTTGAACCTGAAGTCTCTTATACCAAAGACCAGAGTGATAGCCAATTGGCCATCAGGCCGCACCTTAGGTAGAATTCTGATTTGGCCCAAAGAAGCAGACTTTTACGGGGAAGGGTTGTCCGCGCCTAATTTCTATAGCCAAATTAGATTTGAACCTGAAGTCTCTTATACCAAAGACCAGAGTGATAACCAATTGGCCCTCAGGCCGCACCTTGGGTAGAATTCTGATTTGGCCCAAAGAAGCAGACTTTTAACGGGGAAGGGGTTGTCAGCGCCTAATTTCTACAGTCAAATTACACCGGGTCCTACTGCTTAAAATGGATTTTGAGCCACTACAAACATCCATGGCAAACTCGTACCTGAAACATGTGGCACAGGGCGTTACAGCGCTAATCATTCGGTCATCAGGAACCGTAAATTTGTAATTTATTACTTAAATGTTTCTAAAAATCTTTTTTTCTCTCTCCTTTATTTCTTTTATATTGCTTTGTTTTAAAACTTAATATTTCTTTCATGGTTTTAAAATTTTCTTATTGATTAAAAGTCTCGTGTGACAATTCAGACACAGTGGAAACCACCTTTAGAGGTTTTGAAAAGTTAACCTGTAAGAACAGCGGAAGATAAATGGATTCAACAATGGATGTAAAACTAAACACACTTTTTAAAGGAGTTCTAGTTACTAGCTTATTAGGTTTTCTAAAGAAGCCTGATTTGAAATCTGTTAACTGATGGCTAATCTCCAGGCTTCACGTGTAAGCACATATGCTGGAAAGTCCTTTCATTGGTTGGACGAGGAGGAAATGTATTCCCAGATGCCACTCTTGAAATTGCAATGGATAAAATGTGGTGCAATATAGCCCATCATTAAACGCTGCATTTTGAGTAACTCTGAATCTGTTACATGTCAGACATTGTATTGAAATATACTTTAGATCAAAATGATTGGAATTTCAAATTATGAAAATATTTTTTTTTTTAACTTTTAAATATCTGGATAATTAAACATTATTCAGGAAATCTGTGCATTTAAAAAAATGCTGAACAACTGTTAGAATTACATTATATTATGCAATTTTATAAATACCCGCGTTAATTCTGTTGTTTAAATAACATATTTCAGCATCTAGAAAATTATCAATATCTATGAATTTTGAATTTGAAATATGAATCCACGTTAAATTTTTTTGGTTATGAATTTGAAATTAAAATATGAACGCATGGTACATTTTTGATAATGAATTTTGAATTTGAATCATGAAAGCATGATAAATTTTTTGATGATGAATTTTGAATTTGAAATCTGAATGCATGATAAATTTTGGGATAATGAATTTTTTTGAATATATGATGGCATGTAAAATTTATGTATTTTGAATTACATGTAAAATTTAAAATGAATTCAGAATTTTTAAATGTTTGATAAATTTAATACGTTTAATATAGGTTTAATTAGCTTTGCTAATTACGTTATACGTTTAATTAGCTTTATTTAAATTTATATTTAACCCAAATATATCATTTAAATTTGCTATTGTTGCATTCATTCAAAAGGTAATGATAATAAGATGAGAGTCATAATAATACAAATGAAGATAAAGCTTGAAGTAAGTTAAAAAATATCTCTAAGAAAATATGAAAAATATAGGGATTAAAATGTATCTTGAAAAGCTTTGCTTTATTTAGAAAAGATTTAAAATAAATTATCTAAAAAATAGAAAAAATATTTGTAAATATACTTTAAATGCTTTTGGCTTACTTATCACTAATTAAATAAATAATTCGCCTCAATTCAGAATCCCTATCTATCTATCTATATATATATTAAAAAGATAAAAAATTAAAAGCAATCTTAAAATGTGCAGTTGATTTTGTTAATTGAAACGTCTGTAATTATGAAAAATTATCCAGTTTTCCTATTTACTAAATCTGTTATAAATGCCATGCATAATAAAAGTACAGACAACAATTCTGCCTTGGTGGGAAAAATAATACCTGTTTGTATAAATGAACAAAATTTCCAAAAGAGGGTATGAAATTATTTCACAAAACGTTTTAAATATTTCATAGTGATAAGAAAACGTTTACTGATGATATTAATATTTAAATGTCTGCAATTTCTGGTGTCTGCAAGCAATTAAAAATTTCATTATCTTAATTTTTACGTTAAAATGTAGTTTCAATTATTTGCAAAATATTAACGACGATTCAAAAGATATACGCATAGTTAAAATTAAGAATTAAACGATGCATTTAATTCTTTTTAATAACATGTGAGGTAAATAATTAAGCAGACTCGATAATATTTAATGCAATTTATGAAAATATGTTATACAATTATTGTCGCGTTAAGAAATATAAATAATTTACTTCAAGTAGCTAGTTCATTCAAGTACTATGCATTCAAATTCAAACCGCTTAGTCTTTTGAGCAGATTGTATATAATTAACTACGTAGGAAACAAATGAATTTATAATTATTGTGAATGGGAATTCCCTGAAAGGGTATTGAAAAATTTCTACTAATTATATGAGTTAATCATTGTAATTAATTATTAAAAGGAGTTTTAATTTACAACTTTTGTTAAGAATAGTGACCTATAAACTTTAATGTTTCGTATATTTCTATAATTAATATTTTTATACTCAATTTAGCGTAAAATTAATTTATATTTGATATTAGTTGGTAAAACTGTTTGGTTAATTTGAATTTATATAATATTTACTAAAAGTCAATTAACTAGTCATTAAAGTGAAAGTTTAAATTGTGTATTTTTGTTCAGTTCATTAAATTGCATGTAATCGATGGCTCTCAACATATTATACAAGATAACAAAATTAAAGTGATATAATCAGTTAATCAAAAAAATAAAAATAAAAAAAATCAGAATAAATTGTAAAACAATTTCGATTTTCAATTTTTTAGACTGATTGAACTTGAAATTTAAATTTGCATAAAACTCTTTTCATATTCTATAGTTTGCATAAGACTAGAATAAACACTGGCCAAATTTCAAAATAAGGGCGTTGCGATTTTACAACTTTTTCATTTTTCGTTCACAACTTTTGTTTTACAACTCGTTTTCTGGTACTGTTTGCAATTCACTTCATTTACAGTCGCAACCGTTACTTGGCGCACTTTGGCGAAATAATTTTTAACGCCAAATCCCAACGGCCCATATTCTGCGATTTTACATAAAAACTTGCTTCTTCATTTTGTGTTATGAAAGAAAAGATGAATAGTATTCAAATTTTGGCAAGAAACATTATTATTCAATTATTAGAACATTTAATTAAATAGAAGATTATAATTAATTATATAAACATTATTATTAAGAACATTATAATTAAATTATAGCTTCTGAAAGTTAACTTGAATATCAGGCAACTGAGAAATACAAATATAAAATAATCTTCACTATGTAATATCGCATCATATTAATGGATAAAATGCATGTTACATTTTAAAATGTTTAAAGCTGGGCTCTCATGTATGCAGTAGAATTTGTTGAAATTCATGGTTGAATTACAGAATATACGAATTCTTACAGGATATATTTATGCAATGTTTATAATTTTGAGATATACATTTGATGAAAACACCTTTTCGAAGAGAGTTAGCTATTCAATCTCCAAGAAGGCTAAAAAATTATCCAGATCTTACATCTTTCATTCATTGATGTGCTGTCTAATTGAATTTAATAGAAATATTTCCATGTTCATTAAAATATAAGGTTTCCTTTCGTACTTTTATTTTGTTGTGAAATGTTATTTTGTTCAATATAATAAATGTTCAATAAATATTTTCTTCCACATTCAAAATATAATTTGGGACATTTATAGTCACTGTCTTGTCACAACTTGTCTTAAAGTCACATTTTTGCAGTCATAATTTAAACTTTATGCAGGACGTATATCAGTTTAAATTGTTGAAATATTTATAGTTTTGTTTGAAAAAAAGCATCTTTGGAATAAAGATTTATCTTGCCATTTTTGTTTAATATTATTAATAATATTTCTTCTGAAATAATAGAGCTCAATTATATGTAACAGACAGTATATATTCACGTTGGATGTACTATCCCTTTCTTCTCTAAGAGCAGATATCGTGTCATTAGCATATTTCATTTAAATAGTCAGTTCTGCAATGGGTCTACCATCAATTTTCAGTGACAACTGAAAATTATTTTTTCACTGTCATTTAACAAATTGAAGAATAAATAATGCATTTGCTCAATTCCTTTAAATAATGAGTTCTGAAATGGGTGGGTCTAAGTAATGTTTTTAAGAAACAAATGAAGATTATTTTTCAATGCCATTTAACAAATTGAAGAATAAACTATGCATTTGTTCATTTCAATCAATTCTGCAATGGGTCTACGATCAATTTTCAGGGGCAACTGAAGATTATTTTTTTCACTGTCATTTAATGAATTGAAGAATAAACTATGCAAATGATCATTCAGTATTTCGGACTATGTTTCTAATATGTGATATGATTAAGCAATGGTTTTATGTAAACTTGCAACTCAGCATTTTCAGAATGAAAAAAAACAAAACACAACTAAGCAATACCATATGAAGATAAATTCACTTTCTGTTTTAGCTAGTCTATTAAAAATAGACATTTATGTATACATATATTCATACATAATACCGCTTTCATGAAGAGCGATATAAAAGATCATTTTCTATATCGAATGATTACAGAATAGATCATGGGTAAACTCGTATAACACAGATGTGGAGAAATCCATGGCTCAGCATATCAAATTATTGTTTTCTACCATAAAGTATCTTTACTAGTAAGTAAATATGAAAGTCAGTTTTCAATAGAATGGATGCCATTTCTTGAATAGAAATTTTTAGTGAACAGAACAATCTATGTTTTTCTTTCCAAAAGTTGCACACAGTTATCTATTATGCCTTTCTTCCAAAAAACATACATCATGTTATCGCATATTTCACTTAAATAATCAGTTGTACAATGGATCTACCAACAATTTTCAGTGGCAACTGAAGATTATTTTTTTTACTGTCATTTAACAAATCGAAGAAGGAACAATGAATTTTATCATTCAATTTTTGGGTCTATGTGTCTTGCGATATGATTAAGAATTGGTTTTATATATGATATTTTGCAACTCAGCATTTTCACAAGAGAAAAAAAAAACCAAGCAATACCATGTGAAGATAAATTTACTTTCTGTTGTTAGCTAGTCTATTAAAATTAGACATTTATATGTTTATATATATATATATATAATCACGCCTTTATGAAGAATATTGATATAAAAGATCCTTTTCTATATCGAATGATTACAGAATATGGGTAAAAACTCGTATAACACACAAGGTGAGAAACCCATTCCTCAGCATATCAAATTATTGTTTTCTGTCCATACAGTATCTTTACTAGTAAGTAAATATCAATGTTCAGTTTTTAATAGAACGAATACCATTTCTTGAATGGAAATTTTTGCTGAAAAACAATCTACGTTTACTTTTCACTGTCATTTAATAAATTGAAGAATAAATTATGCATTCGCTCATTTCACTTAAATAATTTCTGCGATGGATCGACACTTAATTTTCAATGACAACTGAAGATTATTTTTCACTGCCATTTAACAAATTGAAGAATAAACTCTGCATTTGCTCATTTCTTTTAAATAATCAGTCCTGTAATGGGTCTACCATCAATGAAGATTGCATTTGAACTAAACTGTGACAATTGAAGATTATTTTTTTTTACTGTCATTTAACAAATCGAAGAATAAGCAATGCATTTGATCAATGTGTCTTGCAATCTGATTAAGAAAAAGGATTTTTTATAAGATATCTTGCAACTCATTAGTTTCACAGGAGAAAAAACCAAGCAATACCACATGAAGATAAATTTACTTTCTGTTTTAACTAGTCTATTAAAAATAGACATTTATATGTTTATATAGAATCACGCCTTTATGAAGAATATTATTATAAAAGATCATTTTCTATATCAGTGATTACAGAATAGATCATGGGTAAACTTGTATAACACAGATGTGGAGAAACCCATGCCTCAGCAATTCAAATTATTGTTTTCTGTCCATAAAGTATCTTTACTAGTAAAATAAATATCAATGTTCAGTTTTTAATAGAACGGATGCCATTTCTTGAATGGACATTTTTAGTGAACAGAGCAACCTATGTTTTGCTTACAAAAGCTGCGCAAAAGTATTAATAAAGAGAACATAAAAAAGATCAATTATCGAAAAAGTTTGGATTATTTTACTGTCAGTCTATTTAAAAATAGAAGATATGTAATCAGTCTTTTAACATAAAATGTTTCATGCAAGAAATACATTCAATAGTATTTGAAGCTTGGCGCTCTTTTAAATACTGAACTACAAGTTTCTGACAATTTCAGCTCAACATTAAGATGAGAAAGTCACCTCTAAACAATTAGATTAGAATACTATCCATAATGGCTTTTCCTTCCATTTCAGCAACATTTTATTATTTATTCATTCAAAAATAAATATTTTACTTGTCCAAGTAACTGAACTTGGTTCTTGTAATGGTAATGGTTCTTGTTATGGTTGTCTGGATGTCATGGATCATCACTCAGATTAATTCATTTAGAACAAAATTAGAACGAAAAGTATTTACAGTCGACTTTCTTGAAGATCGCGTCTGGCCGAAGCTCTTATGTAGGTATCACACATAGCTGAACCATTAGAACGCTCACTTTTTCAAGGCTTTTGATGGACCAAATACATTTTGAGTGACAACAATACGGATACGTCTAATCTCACGACGGACATTGCTGTTAAACCATCCATAAAGGATAGGATTGGTGACACTAGAAGACATGGCGACTAGATGGCATACCACAAATGCCATGTAAAAGTATTCTGGGGTTAGTCCAGACAGCAAATCAAAATCAGCCATTAAATTGAAAGCATTCCAAGGCAACCAGCTGCATGCAAATGCTATGGATATGAAGGACAACACCACAGTTGCGCGATTATTCCTCTTCAGTTCTTTCTTCAGGCGTTCAGAGGTCAGTGGTGAGCTTCTGGCATCATGCTTCCTTACGCTTCTGTTGAGATAGGACTTGATTCTTAAGTGGGTAACTGTGAGGACGATGCTTGGAATGACGAACTGGGCAACTAATATCAGGACTGTGTAAAGGGCCTTGGCATGATTGGATGGCCAATGCTCGATGCACTTTTTATACAGAACCATGCCATCCAGGGATACTGTGGTGACCGATTTGGAAAAGATTATCGGCAAGGCCATCAAGATGGAGAAGAACCACAGGATGGTGGTGTACATGATCATGTTGCTGTTACCTCTGTCCATCTTCTTGCGATTGCCATTGAAGTTGATGATAACCTGTTGGCGATCAATGGCGATGGCTGACACCGTGGCAGAAGACAGAAAGATGGTGACACCTTGCACGAACGGTACTCCTCGACACAGGAAAGATCCGAGACTCCAAGTTCAGTGAGAAGCTCGACAAGGGTGAAAGGCATGCAGAATATGCAGAGCATCAAGTCGGAGATGCTGAGATTGACGATGAAGAGATTACGGGCCACTCGTAACCGGGAATTGCTCACTATCACAGCAGAAAGGACTAGATTGGTGAACACTCCTGCCAGGACGAGAATCACGTAACCGCTAAGAATGGCTGCTTTTGTCGATCCTGTAGAAGATGAAAAGAAATAAATTAATAATGGAATTAATAATGAAATTAATAATAGAAATAAATTAATAATGGAATTAATAATGAAATTAATAATGGAAATAAATTAATAATGGAATATTCAGTTCAACACTTGAAAGTTCAATGTTTCATGAATTTAACTATGATATATCAAATGAGAGAATCTAATATTTATTTGATTGAAGATTTGTGGTTTTGTTTGTTACTCTATGGTCATCTTGTGCACACGAGGGCTAAACAGACGGAGACCTAAAGTTTAAAGTGGATTCTGAACATAAACAAACTATTTGATTGAAGAAGATGAACATAAGTCATCACAAAAAAAGTTCTCAGCTTTAATATTTTATAATCAATATGTTTTAAATCTTTGCTTTTTGAAAATTGTTTCGTAGAAAATTCTTCGAATTAAATTTTTACAAGCATGATAGATAAACATATAATTTATGTTTTTTAAAATTTACTTCTCTTCTGATGTTAAGTTATTCTTTTAATCAAAAATCCGATAAACATGTAAAAATTTACTAAATATTAAAATTCGAGGAATTTAATTAAACTAAATAAATTAAAAAACAATAATAATTTATTATTTATGTACAAATATGGTTATAGTAAATGAAATTATGCTTTCTTACAAATTATTAACAAGAAAAACACAAAGTGGTTAAAAGTTGTTTTTCAGGTAGAAATAATAAATTATTTTCAATAACCCTATACTAGTGGGTTTTAATAAATATAAAGCCAGCTGTTCTTTTTCTGATTAATGAAGTTATTCATTTTTACAATACATAACGCTATTGTTAGTTCTTTTTGGCGAATACCATTATTGAAAATTAAGTATAACAAAGTAATAAATTTCTCAAAAATTTTTGTAAAAGTAGAATAAGAAATCCAGATCAAAGACTATATTCACTTTACAAAATAATACATTGATTTAGCTCTCTAATAAATTACTTTAAAATTAACTTTTTGTGTGAAAAAAAAAAAACAAACAAACTAACGAAAATATAACGGTTTATTAAGAATATTTTTAAAAAGTGTGAAATGCAAAAGATTTTAAAATATACTTTTAGAATGTGTTATTAGAATTGAATAAAATTACTAAAAATGATTGGATATGATGAATAAATTAAATTTCGTAATCTTTAAGCAATCAGCCAGAAAACTGTAGAAAATAATTTGTTATAACCAAAATAATAAACATCCAATTCAGTAAAAGGTAATTTGTAAGCAAATATCAGGAACAAGAGGTTATACAGGGCATGGGGTGACGCAAAACATGTGATGGTGCAATATTACAATAAAGAGGATGTAAGACGCTATAAAAGATATTTTGTACAATTTGAAGATAGTGTGCCAATATGGCTGGAAGAAAAATTAAAAACGATTTTACAGGTGATTGAGAAAAAGAACGTTGACAAATGTAGCTCAAGAATTTTTAATTGTCGATTCAATAGCTTCGAATTGTTCTACATGGCTTAGGTAAAGCCGAAAGAAAAAGTGGTAATAATTCGTTAAGGAAAAAAATGCAAATGGATGAACAATATATCACCAGCTGGCAAAATGATATCGTTATCAATCAGGCCAATATTGCTCAGAAGCTGTGTACGGCAATGTAACGTCAAGTTTTGCGCTTTATTGCTGCTAGAACTATTCATAAAGATAGCCTTTTCTGTTCTAATCTCTTCATTTCATTGATTTATGCTATTTGGTGGACTTTATTTAGAAAGGTGTATAAAGAACACAGATTGGATAACTCATAGGAGACACGTTCTCTTTAAAGATAAGAGTCGTTTCTGTGTTACGAGTGATTATTTATGCTGTTTGATATGTGGATCAAATAGCATATGGTTTTATCACACTTATATCACAGAAAGATAATCATTACGGTGATCAAAGAGTGCTTGTCTGGGGAGGCATTTAATGAACACACGGAATGAGTTTTAAATTTTCAATGAAAATACTGCTGCAAAGAACACCATTGTTAGCAAATGATATGATTCTACTTGTTTCGGCTACCTGGTGGCCAATTGGCTAGCTCTCAGGCCTTTGGTATCACATGCTTCAGATTCGAACCCTGGCGGTGAAATGGATATTTGTTAGAGGTTCAGAATCTACGTTAAACTGTAGGTACCGGTCTAATTAGCCTAAAGTGCTCAGAAAATGACTGTAGAGCGACGAATCAAGTCAAACCTATTTGTTCTGACTTGCCATTTTTGCAGATTTTAAGTTAGGAAATTTCTGACTCGTGCTGCTATGATGCTTGAAAAAGTGAAGATATCATTAGAATGGATTGGTATTAACAACCTTTTGATTTAATAACCGTAGAATATGTGTGAGATGCTTTCCAGCACGGTATATCCACCGAATAACACCCATCAATTAAAACAGATGCTCGTTAAAAAAGCTATATTCTTAACTTAACAACTGTCTGATAATGTGTTGAACATGTAAGGCGATGTCAAGTACCATTGCTGTTAAGCAATTTTGTCTATCGTCTTTATTTGCAGATCATATCACTTTTTAAGGGACGTTATTTTTATTCTCTCCTGGAATAAACAATAACAATTAAACTTAATAATTAATTAAACAAGCATTTGTATTAACGGTCTTCATTCGATAAATTCTTTCTTTTTTTAATTCCGTAATTGTATGAGCGTTTTTTATCCTTAAAGTACAAAAAACAACCTTTGCTTAAGTTTCGCGCACCGGTGTATGACTTGTAATCTTTATTTAAGAGATCTCTATTTGGATAAAACATAGTATGTAAAAAATATTTTGTGCAGAAAATAATTTTAAAGTTAAAAGTGTTGTTTCTTACCCAACTTGGATGTCAGAAACATCTGAACCCGTGTGTCTTAAACCGACGAGTTATGATAAATGTTAAAAAAAAATGTTTTTGTCCTTGACACTGTGGCACAAAGACATGGGACACCAAAAAGGGAAAAGTATGACTTTACCCCACCCGGTTGTACCCCAGGCACTGGGTACCCATTTTACTTGCCTTTAGAGACATGTGGCTACAGTGAGGCTATTCTAATCCGGAACTACTTGGGGTAAACTTGAAAGTAATTAAAATGAAGAGCAGTTTATTTCCTTTTGACGAATGACGTTTGTAAAATATTTATTTCCTTATTAAATCTCTCGTAAAATATTTTTCATACGCTTTTGTATTAAATTACATAGGTTTTTTTCTTTCTTTTAATGCAGCTGGCAAATTGACCGTGATCTATCGCCATAAGGGCTGCGCCGATGTTACTCACTTTGCATTACCCAGGGGGCGCGTGTAACTTGATGGTAAGCCACGGACGCGGAGTAACAATGCCCCCGCAGCGCTCTACGATCCTGTTAGGACCGGGACCTACAGCTTACAGTGAATTCCGAACCACTACAAACACCCATGGCCAAGCCGGGATTCGAACCCGGTACCTGTGGTACCGAAAGCCAGAAAATACATAGGTAAAAGTAGACGGATAATACATAAAATAATTTTTGCTGTTTTTACGCATTTATTGTTATTACAATTTAACAATATCTAACCATGTGCTCTGTATTTAATTTTGCATTGTACAGATTAATTTTGAAAATTTCAGAATGTAAAATAAATATAATAATAATGTCTAGGGATCAATTATGTTTATGAAAGTTAATTTAATAATTCCTTAATATTGGGCATTTAAGTTCCGTTAGGAAAATTAGTGATAAAATATATTCAATCTTCTACATAATATAAAATTACAATAAACTTCTAATAAGTTTTCTTTTAACTAAATAAAACTCATAATTTTTTTAAATTGCATAATATAAACTTAAATATTCTGAAGATACATTAGCTAAAAATATTTTGTTTCCATTTGTGTAGTTGCAGTACCTTATTTGTAAATATTTGAGGGAATTACATATTATTGAGTAAACCCATCATGTATTATTTAGTTTTTGAAGTTAAAAGGGTAAACATTTTTGTATTACAGATCGTCTTTATTTGTTCGTTTTAAATGTTGCTCTAATGAATTTTATTTTTGCGAATTTAAAAAAAAATTTCTGTCAAAATAAACAGTTTCATTAATAGTGAATAACATATGCTAGTGTAATATCTAATAGTAATGATAATTAATGTATGATAGTGTATTTATATTAAAACTAGGGATTCTGAAAGTGAAAGGTATGAGGTTGAGGCTCTGAGTTGAAACAAAATACCATAGTTATTCCTCGTGATGATAATGATGTTTCAGATGCAAATTCATCATTATCAACATGAAGATCGTTTTAAATTTTTGCTGGAGTAAAAATAGGCAGTTTTATTAAAAGTGAGTAATACCTGCTATGTAATATCTAATAGTAAGGGTAATTAATATCTTCTAGTGTATTTATACTATGAAAACTAGGTATTCTGAAGATAAACCTTTTCAAACAATAATGACAACAAGATATCCAATGTGAAAAAGTAAGGGTAATTAGTGATTTGAGGCAAAAAAAAACCAGACATATTCTTCGTGATGATAATGATGTTTCAGATGCAAATACATCATTATCTACATGAATTTAGTGGAAATTAATTCCTTAACATTATAACGTAGCATCCATAATAAATAAATTACAATATACTGTTGATAACGTTAAATTAGGAAAATATTACAAAATTATAAATCACATATGCTATGAAATATTAATAATTTTTGTTTCATTTTCTTCCATTTTATCTCATTAAAAACTAAACCCTTCACTACTTGAAGGAAATGAATAAAAAATAATTTTTGAGTTACAGAATGCTTAAAAATGCGACATCAATGCAAAATGATTACTTTTAAGGTACATGACATTTTTAAATCTATGTTACGTAAAGGCACATGTAGACATAATTTGGTAGAATAAAAGTTTAGCAACATAAAAATTTTCAACTTGAACTAACCTTTATGAAAATATCTAAAGATTTAAAAAAATTGCAAAATTATCTAAAGAATGTCAAATTGTTTTTAAAAAGATTTCATGTGAAACCAAATATATTTTTTTCTCGTCAATAGAGAAGCATTTATTTACCACAAAGTAAGAGATTTATAAAATTTTTCTCTCAGAAAATACAAGGGCGAAAAAAAAATGTATGTAATATATTTACAAAGTTAAGTCTTAAACGGGTTAGTTATAATTTATACGTATCACATTTAGTTAGACTTAAAACTGTGTAAATTTGAAATAAATTTATTTCTGGGTTGGAAGATTTGTGTTTCAATCGGCAAGAATTTCAATGTATCGTTAGTTTAATAAATGGAAATTATTATTTCATAAGCTATACAAATTTAGATATTCAGAAGAAAAAAAAAACGAAAGTATCTGCAGGTTCGTTTAAGTTTGCAGCTCTACGGTCATTTTGTGCACACTTTGGGCTAATTAGATAAGGACATACAGGACAACGGGGATTGCCGAACCACTCACAACCCTCCATACCATCGCCGGGAGTCGAACCTGAAGCCTGTGGTATCAAAGACCAGACAGTCAGTAAATTGACCATCAGGCCGCAGGGTTATACTTGGAGGAAAAAGTGATTTTTCGGAAAAGTGATTGTTGGAGAAGACAGATACACTCTCAATCATCCATGCCACTGCCAGAATACGAACCTGAAGCACCAAAGGCCAGAGCTATAGCCATCTGGCCATCGGATCACGTGTCAATAGGAGATGATAACGGCAAGATTGTTGATCGAAATTCTTCCCGTTATGTTTGAGGAAGATTTGACCACTGTTGACCCTCTGAGGTTACTTGTCTGGCGGTAGAAGCGTTTTCATATTGCAAAAGAAACACTCTAATGTATCAAAGCTCACATCAATTATCAAATATAATTGTAAAACAAGCAAAAAACTAACTCTAGTGATGTACTTAATAAAAAATTGAGAGGTTAATTTATTACAGATAATTTTTTTATGGAAAAATTGTTATTTGGCCTTTAAGCTAACGTCTTGACTTTTCAAAAAAAAAAAAAAAAAAAAAAGAAAAGAAAAAAAAGTGTGATGTCTAACAAAATACACTGAAGGTGAATACTGTGAAGAAAAAAAAAACCTTTTTATGTATATGAATTAATCCAAAAATTTTCAAAATAAAATTAGAGAACTTTATACTTAGAGCTTCAGAATTAGTGAATTTTGTCTTGCATATTATTTTAAGGGTTTACAAGATGTTATTTAATAATTCTTCAAAGAATATTTAAAAAAAAATGCACGTACTTTTTGTTGATTATTCTTAGAGAAAACACTAAAAAAATGCTATATTAGTTTCAGTTGTATTATTTACCTAGAAAAAACGCCATTTAAGATAACACATTTAAAAAAAACATATGGAATTAAACTGTATCAGTATGCGGATATTTCCTACGCATAAATTTCTTATCGTGCATTCTTGTGTTGTTGTTTAAAATTGTGACATTTTTTATAGAAATTAAATGCAAGTTAATATAATAGTTAGGCATTTCCTTTGATGATGCTAATATATATATATATATATATATATATATAAAAATTACTTAATATGCGAAAAAAATTATTATTGTAATATTATATGCCAATTAGTGGAGCTTCTGTCGGGTAACCTTATTAGATACATCGCTTTAAAATGCACAAAAGGCTTAAAAAGATTTATGTCACAAAATAATCAACAATTCATCGAAGAAGAATCAACAAAAAGAATTCATCAATCAATAATCCGCAGAAGAAATCTTCAAGAGTCCACAGTTCTTTTATGGCGCAAAAGAATCAACAATTTCTTCAAGCAGAAACTGCTTAGTGATATTTTGAAATAGCTATGCTTTAGATTACGCTAGCGAGCGTTTGGAAGAATTGAAGCGGACCAGAGCCAACTCATACAGATACTTTCAAGATACACTCAAGGAAGACCTGAAGCTAAAACTGTGGCAGAAAACCATTATTTTAAACTACCTACAAGGCACTGAATCACTACTTTTCTCTACCAGAGATATTTCTCTTGGTAGTCAAATTAAGAAGGTTTGTATGCAAGATATTCAGCATTATGTGCAGAAACTTTCCAATCATGCCACTGAAATGAACGGTTTAATTGAGCAGGCACGCACGTTAATTGGACGTCTGTATGCTAATGAATTGCATAATTTGTTTAATATGTGACCAAGAAGCCAGTTGGTCTGACGTGAGCTGGCAACCCATTGTTATTCTAATCATACGCTTGAAAAGAGATTGATTTGTATGGGTGCAGTGTATGACCAGGCATCGCTTTAAATGACCGAACTGACATGCATATCGTCATAAGGGACATCGTTAATACATATTTATACTCTTGATTCAGTTCTTCCCTACTCTGGTGCAGTTGGTTATTCCTTCCTCCTACAAGATAATTTTAGACCACACTAAGCTCGAATGGTGGATAATAAAATACCTTTAGGGAGACTCTTTGTATGTGTGGGCTGGCAGAACGTTCTCCAGACTTTAAATCGGCATATTTGAGTTGTTTTGGGGGCAGGGGGACGTATTGATTCATTTAAACTATCCCCCTGACAGCAATTCTACAGCTTCTTCAAACTGTCTTTATACAGTAGGGATTTTCTGCCTACTCAGTTAATATATATCGTCAAACATATTATGGAATATTACTGTTGACGTCTGTAGTTGTTATAAGAGATCCCATTTCGTATTGAAACGGATCAAATCTCAGATGCTATGCTTTTTGGTATTACATTTTGTTTATTTTCCAAGACAGAAAATAAGCCTTTTGCTTTTATTTGTGCCTAATTTGTAACGTGAAGTGAATATTTTTAAAACATTGAAAAATAATTAGAGAAAATTCTATTGATTAAATCTTAGTGAAATTATACAAAAACAATGTATATACTTTTTTTTCTTGTATATCGTTCGTAGGCTAAAAGGCGAGAACACGTGTTCCATTTATGCTTAGAATGAAAAATCAATCTATAGGTGGCTTTTCAGGAAGACTTACAGACGAAACTATCACAATTTTGCTTGTCGCATGAAAAAAAAACGGAAAATCCCACCCAATGCAATAGTCTATCTGAATGTCTATGTGAGACGCATACACACTCTTATAGACGCTCACTCTTATTTTATGCACATTATTATAGTGAGACATACATGCAACTTCTATTTATTAAAATTTAAAGAAATTATCCAAAAAACGAAGCATATTGCAGTTTTGTACATCCACAGATATGATATCGGAAGGGATTGGTTCTTCAGGAAGATTTATTGTTGAATCTAACACATATTTGTTTATCACTTGGAAGAATAAACAGAAAAATCTTACCAAATTCAATAGTCTATTCTGTCTATGTGAGACGCATACACTGTCATAATCTATAATTCTTCTTCCAATCCTCGTTTCTGCAAACCATGGATGTTTATGAGGGTTCGGAATTCCCGCTAAACTATAGTTTCCGGTTTTTTCGATTAACGTAAAGTATGCACAAAACGTCCGTAGAGTGACAAAAACCAAACCTTTTCTGCAACGACTGAAATGAGAGCTTGAACTTTTATTTTTGCAGGTTACCATAGGTCGGAGTATCATGAGTATATCTGTGAGTCAGAATATATTACAGATTTTGTTTGTTAAATTCTTTATGGATATAATAGGTCATTCAAATTTAAAAATATTTCATTAAATTAAATATAAAAATACACTATTCTTAGAAATTTGATCTTGAATTTATTTACAGCACTAAAAGTATACATAATTCCCAAACGAAAAATAATCCAACTATAAAAAATACACCAAAATGCCATCTAACTGAAGCATTTTTGAAAAGTCATATTTTTGTTGAATTTCCTTTCGAGAATGAGGGAATTGAAATATGTCCCGCTTAACTAAAATGAATTCCGTGGTATTCGAAATAACCTTTCCTTCTTCACTGATACTCTTGAAGCAGATGTCATAGTAAGCAAAGCGAAGAGTAATCCATTTTTCCTTCTTGCCTCTCCTCTTCTGAACTCATCTTTTAATAAGTTTTTTCCATTTTGAAAAACGCCACCGCATTCAAAGGATTACGGAAATAATCACTGTTTTCCTTTTGTGCATCGAAATGAAATATGAGATGCACTTGAATGAATATAAAAAGATTTGGTTAAATATTTAGGAATGTTTATATTCTATTCCTTTATGTGTATGGAAATTTAATTTTCTTCCACCCACTACTGTATACAAATAAAACTATAATAAAATCTCGAGTTACCTTGTTGTATATTTGTGTATTGATAAACTGTTATTGACGTATATAAAGAACGTATTTGCTCTTGTATTTAAGAATTTAAACTTTAATATATGATTTGGTGCACACGTAATGCAAGTGTAAATAAAAAAAAAAAATTATTATCTCGTTAGTGCTCTGGCGCTCGGTGCAACAGGTATTGGATTTTAATCTCGGCTGTGGCACGGTTGTTTGGGGGTTCACAATCCATTCTAAACCATAAGTCTTGGTCTATTATGACTGTAGAGCATTCGACATAGGGCACGAAATAGGTGCACATAAAAGTGTGCACAAAATGACCATAGAACGACAAACCAAACCAAATCTGCAACGACTACAATACGAACTTGAACTTCAGTTTAGCATGTTACCACCGGTCCAAGAATCATGAATATATCTGTTTGTAAGAAAAAGCAAAAGATTTTTTTGTTAAATCTCTGATGAACATTAAAATTTAAAAATATTTCATTAAATTCAGTATAAAAATATTTTTATCCTCGAAACATGATATTTATTTTTTTTTACAGCTTTAGAAATATAAATAACTCATAAATGAAAAAAATTTTCAACTACGAAAATACGTCAAAATGCCATCGAACTAAAGCATATTTGAGAAGTCATATTTTTGGTTGCGAATTTGATTTTTTGAGAATGAGGGAATTGAAATGTCCCGGTTAACTCAAACGAATTCCGTGGTATTCGAAATAACCTTTCCTTTTCACTGATACTCTTAAAGCAGATGTCACAGTAAGCAAAGCGAAGAGAAATCCATTTTTCCTTCTTGCCTCCACTCTTCTAAAATTGTCTTTAAATATGTTTTTTCCTTTAGAAAACGCTACAGTATTCAAAAAAATTCGGACATAATCACTGTTTTCATTTTGTGCATCGAAATGCAATATGAGATGTTCTTGGAATGAATAAAAAGAAGATTGGTTAAATATTTCGGAATGTTTATATTCTATTCCTTTATGCATATGGAAATTTAACTTTCTTCCACCCACTATTTGTACGTCAATAAATCTTTCATGAAATCTCGGATACCATGCTGCTTATTTGTGTATTGATAAACCGTTATTGACTGATATAAAGAACTTATTTGCTCATGTACTTATGAAATTAACTTTAATGTATTATGCAAATTCGTCTATTTGGTGTACACACATTTTATAAAAGTGTGAATAAAAAAATGTATTTGTATTTGTGTTTAATTAGCGCTCTGGCACTTGGTGCAACAGGTTTTGGATTCGAGTCCCGGCGTTACCAATTATGTTTGTAGTGATTCGAAATTTATTTTAAACCATAGGTCTCGGTCTATTATGACTCTATAGCAGAGGTCGGCAACCTGCGGCTCGCGAGCCACGTGCGGCCCTTTGGATGTGAAGCTGCGGCTCTTTTAGTTCCATACGTAAATATTATTTATTTTATCAAAAAAAAAAAAAAAAAAAACATTTAAAAATCGTTCTGAATCGATTAACGAGGATTAGGCACCGATTCTATCTCGCTGCCCCTTGTACTCGCTTTTCACCGCACCCCTCTCCCGTGACACGCGTCGTCAGCCCATCGGAAGCTCTCGAATGACGCTGCTGTCGGATGTTTCTACGATGTCGGATGATGAAGAACTGTTTCGTGATTTCAAAAACAAACCATAAATCTTGAAAAAAAAAATCAAAGTTTTTGCCACTATCCGCTAAAACAGTACAAGGTAGAATAGCTAAAATGTCTTCAAATGTAACATATTTGCAGGTGGAAGCTATTCAACTTTCTTCTGCCTTATCACTTGCTATAGATGAGTCTTGCGACATAAAAGACATGGCACAAGCTGCCCTTTTTGTCAGGTATATGTCTTCCCAAGGTCCAAAAGAAGAATTTCTGGGATTGCTACCGCTCTCGGAACACACTACAGGGAAAGATATAGCGAATGCCGTGCAAAAATGCCTTGAAGACAATAAGATCGATTTAAACAAAATCGTTTCAATAGCAACTGATGGAACCAGAAGTATGACAGGAAAAATAAAGGGGCAACAACGATTCTTCAGAGCAAAATAAACCACGAAATTCTTACGTTTCACTGCATAATACACTAAGAAGCGCTTTTTTTGCCCAAACATTTCCGGCCGAAATAGCTGAGGTCATGAATTTGGTAATCAAGATTGTTAACAGCATCTTGTCAAAAGCACTCTATCATCATCCGTTTAAAAGAATTCTTAAACGAAATGAAGACTCAGTATTCCGACCTCCCTCTTCAAAATAAAGTGCGATGGCTTTCCAAAGGTAAGGTGTTGAAATGTTTTTGCTTTTGTGCTTGAATGAAATAAATACATTACTAAATGAAAAAGGCATTAATGACCCTGAATTAGAGAACGTCAAATGGTTGCAAAAATTTTACTTTATGGTGGATATCACAGCGAAATTAAATGAATTGAATGTAAAACTGCAAGGAAAGGGAGACCCAGCCTATGCTTTGGTAGAAGAATTGGTTTGTTTTAAAGAAAAATTAATTCTTTTTTGCAGAAGATATTCAGAGCGGTAAATTACTTCATTTTCAATTTCTAAAGCAATATCTCGATAAAACCAGTGCAACTGTTGACATGAGATACTTCAGCACAGTTATAAAAAAATTAAAGATGAATTTGCTGAAAGTTTTGAGCAATTCAAAACCAACAAAACCACTCTAGCATTCATAGTAAATTCTCTCATCACAAATAGTAACGAAATCCACATTGAGCCATTTGGAATTGATACTGGATCTCTAAAAATGCAATGGTTCGATTTAAAAAGTAAAGCTTTGTGGAGTGAAAATTTACAGAGTTGAAAAGCAAGTTGGAAGAGTTGGAGGTCAGAAATGTATGTATGTAACGCAACAGCTTTAAAAGAAATGCCGCGAGTTGAGGCACTTATATTGGACACATGGAATAGTCTTCCAGATTGCTACAGTGAGGTGAAGAAGTTGGCATTTGGAGTGCTGACTATCTTCGGATCGACATATTCGTGCGAGCAAGCGTTCTCTTGCATGAATAACTAACTAAACTAAACTTATAACTAATATAACTAAAGTAAAGTAAAGTTATAGCTAAGAGTAAAGTAAGAAGCCAACTAACAAATGAAAATTTAGAGTCGTTTTTGAAACTTAAAACAACAAGTTATGAGCCAAATTTATCCAAACTTTCTAAAACCATGCAAAACCAACGCCCCCATTGAATTTGTTTTCTCAAATGTATGTTATTGTTTTTTTTATTTTAAGTACAAGTTACATTGTTTAGTAAAGTTTAAATTTTTTACTTGAATAACCATGAAAAGCCATCGCTCCCATTGAATTTGATCAATTGTTTGTTATTGAAGTACGAGTTAGTGTTGTAAGTAAATGTTTAATTGTTTTAATTTTTTACTTAAATAATAAGTAATTATCTAATAATGCCGTATATATACTGTTATCTAATTTGTTGTGCAAATCACTACTTATATATGAATAAATAGATATTTTTTCTGATAAATAAATAGATTAGTTTTCTTTTATCAAAAAACTTTATTTATGCGAGTACTATTTATTGTTGGCAAAAAAATTTTGTGGCTCTTTAAAAACTTTGAAATTTGGTAAATTGTAATTTTTGACTCTTGGTTGCCGACCCCTGCTGCAGAGCATTGAGCGTACAGCTGACAACCCTACCTCGCGTGACGTCTTGGCCTATTATATACTTATAAAGTCTTCATGAAGAGAGACACTTTCAGGTTCATGGGAACACTTTAAATTTTATTTACAAACATTATATATAAACTCATGTTTGTGAAAATTGCAACACCATGAAGGAATCGTCATAATTAAATGAAATTTAATACACAGTTGAGTGGTAGTGGTACAAATAAATGATTAAATGTTCAAAGCAAACAAACAATAAGAAGAGATAGGAATCAGTATTTTGTGTAGCCACCACGCGCCGCAATAAGTGCTGCTACACGACATGGCATGGAGTCAAACAAATTTTTAATGTCTGCTTGAGGAAGAGCATTCCATATTGTTTGTATGCGCACCCAAAGTTCGTCTGCAGAAGCAACAGGACGAGGATCAAGAGCGAGACGCCGACCAACGAAATCCCACACATGTTCAATCGGCGACATATCCGGGGAATACACAGGTCAAGGAAGAAGCTGTAACTGCCGCGCTGCAAAGAAGGATTGAACAGTCCTAGCGATATGAGGGCGGACATTGTCCTGTTGAAATACAGTGCCTAGCAAGCTTTGAAGGAAGGGAACAGCTTGGGGCTGTAGAACTTCACTGATGTACCGGTTGCTGTTCAGATTGCACACAATTCTTAGCAATTGAGATCGTCCATGATATGCTATGGCACCCCAGACTATAACTCCGGGTGTTCGTCCACTGTGGCGTTTGATAATGCACTCCGGAAGGTGGCGTTCACCGGCATAGCGTCTGACACGAATGCGGCCATCATGGTACCACAAATTAAAGCGGGATTCGTCAGAAAACACAACATGCTGCCAATCAGCACGCCAGTCTCTATGCTGAGCGGCCCATTGTAGCCGCAGGCGGCGATGGTTTAGCGTGAGAGGGATCCTGTATAAAGGAGTCCTTGCGCGCAGTCCACGCTGCAGCAGACGTAAACGAATTGATGAAGCATGCAATGGAACACCTGTAGCTATTGACCACTGTGCTACCAATTGTCTAGACGAAGCTGTACGGTCCGTCAGCTCCATGCGGACCAGGTGTCTATCATCGCGAGCTGACGTCACATTTCGGGGTTCACTCCCGGATTTCCGAGTTGTCCGACACTCGTCCGTCCACTGCTTCCAAAGACGCATCACTGTGTTGCTGTTACGCTGCACACGAGCGGCTACTGCCCGATAAGACAATCCAGCTTCACGAAGGCCGATGATTCTCCCCGTTCAAACTCTGTAATTTGTTCAAATCTCGTTCTCTTTCGTCGAAGAGGCATAAGTAACGATTGAGCTAACGTTTACCACTAGCAGATAACCACCGATAACCATACACGCCTCGCTACAGCCGTCTATTTATTCGGATCCATCCGCCTTTCAGAGGGCGCTGCTCAGCATACGCATGCGCTACGGATTTGAAATTCTAATCATTTGCATATCATGCGCTAATTTGCATTTCTTGAAAATTTCAGCTCACTCGCGTAAGTCCTTCATGGTGTTAAAATTTTCACAAACATGAGTTTATATATATATATATATATATATATATATATATATACAGAATTCTATTCACAAAAAGTGAAAATTAAGGATATATATTAGATACAAAAAGGCAATTCCCTCCAAAGTTGAAGTTCTCGAGGTTACGACGACAACACTCGGTAAACACATATCTAAACACCTCGTATGTGGCAGATCTTAACTATCCCATGGCGTCATTCACGAAATTATAAAGGGCTCACTTTGTAAACACGCGAAAAACTCAGGCTTATTCAGTCACTTCAGGAAAAAAAAAAACACTTCTGGTCGACTCGTGACAGAACTCTCACTTCTTCACTGAAAACAAACCTTTTTTAAAGACATTCCGACAAGGAGGAAGGGGGATGGAGGGGTCCCCTCTTCTTTGCAATAATGGTACATTCCCTCACTTCTCATTGGTGTAAACCTTTCTCCTTTCGTGGTTTATCTCCCTTCACGATGGAACAACTCATAGTATATCATATTCAATCTGTAGTTGTTTCGACCTGTGAAGGTCGCACAGACATTCGCTAATTTCCTCATTATACATAATGCCAAATATCTGCTATCAGGTTTGAGTGATGGGTTGTTTTCATTAGTGCAAAACATTAATAGCATGTAATATAACTATCCACAATAAAGCTCGTATGCTGTCAAATTTGAGTGATGGGTTTATTGTATATTTTACAAATAACCTACAGTCCTCTGTCCTGGGAAGGAAATATGAAAACTCTTCTCGTGAAAAAAATGCTACACCTGTAAAAAAAAAAAAAATCTACTGTTTCGGAATCTGCCAATAGGCAGATGGCATGATCCAACATGGACTGTAGTGCAGGGGAATTAGTTAGTTATTTGTATTTTAAAAGACTTAAAATTGCTTTAATTATTTCGATGGCCAACATGCGCAGCTAATGTACTGAAGAATACAAGTTCGAAAGCTGTGGTGACCATTTCAATAATTTTTATCCTTAAAGGATATTCAATGGCGAAAGGACGTAGTACATAAAACGTTTCTGAACGACAATCAAGATGCTAAATGAGACTTTTCCTTGCTTTCATCCCTTCGACACCTAAATGTAAGGCATATAATCATATCAGTCGTGTAGGGAAGGTACAATCATGTCCATCATTGTAGATTGGTGGACTCTTCGTGTCATAAAGTAATGATACAGGAGGTCAACCTGTACACTGAAAATATTAGAATAGCAAGAAAAAAGAACACCTTAGTGGTTCAATATTGTTTTTCTGTGAAAGTAAAATAAAATAATACAGTCGGATAAACTTTCACCATATTTATATCTTAAATTGCGAAGAACACTTATAGTAAAACTCGAAATTGATAGTTGGACAGCTATTTCTATCTTAGCAATGATTCTGTCATGTACCTTCCTTTACACGCTAGCTAACGTACACTAATCTTGTTAAATGAATTTTGAAAAATTAAAAAAAAAAAAAAAAAATGAAATACCGAAAATATATAAATTTTTTTTTCTGAGATTTGTATCTAGCTTGAAACGAAATAAAATGGAATGATTGTATTGAGTTCGTTTTTTTAATAAATTAAAAGCTGTAATTTTTTGACAGCGAAGCTGTTACAAAATCAAACTGATTAATAAATTATTTGTGACTGTGTTTGAGAGTCGGATTTTATGTCATTTATTTAGTTACTCAGTCTTTTTGAAATGTAGGTGCTTGAAAAATAACTTTCATACTTTCAAAAATTCATTTGAAAACTGTATGCTGTATAAAACTGTATATAACTGACGTACTACTTTATACATGTCATTTTTTTATTACATCAAGAGAAAACGATTTTTATAAAAAAAAAAATCTTTCATACATTTCACATAAAAAAATCTTGTAAAAAAAAACCTTTTTACAGGTTTTCAAAATAATTTTGTTTACAGGCGGATGAACAGAAAAGTCGAATTTTAGATAGATTTTCCATTATTTCACAGAATCTAGTTAAAAAAAAACTCATAACGACATTTTGTGGAACATGCCATAAAGGTCTTTCTCCCATCTTGCAAAGCATGTTACGTCATTTTATGACATCACCTGAACGTCACATTTTGTTTCCATCGCATTTTTAAGCTATACTTGATAAAAATATATGCCTGACATTACAAACAAATTTTTGTTCACTCTTAACCTTTGATTGCTTATCGTTTTTGCGATAGAAAATTAATACGTATAATAAAGATGTATAAAATATAATTGAGACCATTGTATTACGACTTTTCAGTGTGTCGTTAGTGTGTCTTTTCAGTGTGTCTTATAAACTAAGGGTTTTTAAACATTATTTCTCACATATCTTTATAAATTTTTATACCCAAAAGTGCTTAGAGCACAAACACACATAATTAACTCTAAGACCAAATAAATTGCTTGTGAGCAAGTAACGTCATTTTATGGCACCACCTGAACGTCATATTTTGTTGGTATCCATCGTATTTTTAAGCCATGCTTGATAAAATGCATGCCTGATTACAAACAGATTTTTTTCACTAGCAACATTTGTTTGCTTAACGTTTTGAGGTAGAAAATTAATACTTTTAATAAGGTCTTGATGGCCGTTGTATTTAGACTTTTCAGTTTGTCCGTGTTATAAACTAATGGTTTTTAAATAATGTTTCTTACATATCTTTATGAATCCTTATGTCCCAAAAGTGCTTAAAGCACACACACACGTAATTAACTCTAAGACTAGATAAGTTGCATGAGAGTAATGATGTGTACCTTAAAGTTCTGCAAACATCGTTAACAAACTTTTGATAATGAAACTTAAGTGCACATCTCTTATATAATTATTTAATGATTTATTTAGGTTTAAGTTTGTAGCTCTACGCTCATTTTATTCAAACTTTGGGCTAATTGGACCGGGACCTACAGTTTAAAATTGATTCCGAAACACTACTACACCACACTAAATCATTGTGCCTAGAGCTGAGTTGCCCGTTTACAGTTTGGGAATGTTGGGGCTGAGAGCTCTGTGGTGGGATCAGTGACGCTCTACGGTCATATAAGACCAGAACTATGGCTTAAAATGGATTCCGAACCACTACAAACATCCATGCCGCCGCCAGGATTCTTGCTAGAAACCTGTGGTAACAAATGACAAAGTGTTAGCCAATTGACCATCAGGCCGCCAATTATTTAATGAAGTTAGTTTTTAATGAGTTTTAAAAAGGTGTAAAAATGTTTTTTCAGAATCTTGTATTGTGCTATTATATAAATTCAAAAGATTTTTTAAAATTCAAAAAAATATTATTATGTTTTTCCTTTCTTTCATTTTGCTATAATCGTTGACGATGTTTATTATTAAAGCGACTGTATAAAATTGGATATATGAATTAATAAAGTAAGTGATTATTTAGTGATTAATTTTAATTGTTTGTGATTATTTAGTGATTATTTTTAATTATTTGTGATTGTTTAGTGTTTATTTTTAATTATTTTTGATTATTTAGGATAATTTTTGATTTAGGATTATTTGTGATTATTTAGGATTATTTTTTGTGATTATTCAGTGATTAATTATTTGTGATTATTCAGTGATTTTTTTAATTATTTGTGATTATTTAGTCATTATTTTTAGTGGTTATTTAGTAACCTTTTTTTAATTGTGATTATTTAGTGTTTATTTTTAATTATTTTTGATTATTTAGGATAATTTTTGATTATTTGTGATTATTCAGTGATTATTTTTAATTATTTGTGATTATTTAGTTATTATTTTTAATTAGTGATTATTTAGTAACTTTTTTTAATTGTGATTATTTAGTGACTATTTTTAGTGATAATTTTTAATTATTAGTGATTATTTTTAAGCGGAATAATGAGTTATATGATTATTTGATTTATTATATGAAAAAAAAAAAGGCCTGTAATACCAAAGTAAGACTGTCTGACATAAATATCAAATTTTATAAATTTTCTTGAGGCTTTATTATATTAAATTTTATAATTTCCAAAAAAAAAAACATTCTTTATTAAATGATTAGATTCTTAATACTCTTTTGCAGCCGATAATGGATATTTTCCATCATGCAACAATATTTATGATTAAAGTTTTAATATTCTTTTATAAGTTAATATTTCCATAGTTTTTAAAAGCTTTTCAAATAATCGATACTTCAGAAGAAGTTGTTTACCGATTAGCCAAATTTCTTTTTGTTTTAGAATAACAACAGCAGTAAATCTAATTTGGTTTGCAAATAATATTGGTTATGGAAAATTACTTTATAAAAATTTCTTTAATGCTATTTTTATATTTAAATCAATAAATTAAAAAAAAAAATAGAAAAATAGTTTTTGAAGCAGTACTTAGTTTTGAAAATATTTTTTTCATCACCATTTTTAGAATATATTCTATTTTGTTTATAAACTTCTCTTTGTGTTGTTCATGACAAGGAATTGTTTTTTTGTATATTTTTACAAGTGATTTAGGTTCGAGCGAGGGCATGCATGTTTGTGAGTGGTTCGAATTCATGTTAAAAATGTAGGTCCCACTTTAATTAGCCTAAAATTTGCACAAAATGACCGTAGAACGACAAACCAAACCAAACTGCCAGTAGGCTGATGGCCTTGGCCTACCATGGGGTTATTGTGCCACTGATCATGATATATCATTTTATTAGGTGGAAAGTGGCTGACTTCATCAACTTTATCTGAATTCCAATGATAAACATCGAACACTCTTGTGCCTATATCAATTGTGTGATGAAATAAATAGTGTCGAATGCGATAGTCTTTACAATCCTTTAAAATAACAATGGCCAATCAGCTGCCTACTGTCTGAATCCACTTAGTGACTTGGTTCCTCACTTAGTGACTCTCAATTCTCGAATTATTTTCCCAATAGTGCTGTCGTAGAATTCAGTTTATAATAGGAATTAGTTTACAGCAATTTGCAATTAACTTACCCAGCTTACAGAGATGGGCATTTCGAAATGTTTTGAATGTCCATGTTTTGGTCTTAAAAAATAAACAAAATTAACCCCTCAACCCTATTTCTATAGGGCAATGATACTGAAAGAAATTCCATAGTTGTTAAATCCATAGCGACTTTCAAAATAGGGAATTTTGCCAACGTTTCTTTTATGAATACGTACCTATGTTTCCTTCGAAAAAACCGCTCACATATGAAAACGATGTGTGTACGTTTTAATATGTGTTTAACAATACTGGTTTAACATCAATGCATATTTTTTAATGCAGTTGTTTTAATTGATTATAGTAATGGGAAGGATATAAAGTAATTTTCTCTTATCATTGTCCACAAAGATATTGTAACATTTTTTTTCTTTTGACATTTCATTTCCAGAAGAGAGGAGGCACCTTCAGCTATTTGACAAATATATGATAAAACCATTACTAAATTTGACAGCAGACGAGGCTTATTGTTGGTAATGCAATTAAATATTTGTACTAATGAGAACAATTTGTTACTCAAATCTGATCTATTTGGTATCATGTATGTTGAGAAAATTAGCGAATGTCTGTGCGGCGATCACAGTTCGAAACAATTATAGATGGAATTTGAACTACATTATGAGTTATTCCCTCATAATTGGTGATAGACCACGAGCTGCGAAATGTCTACTCCAGTGAGAAGTGAGGGAACTGACCCCTCCCTCTTGGCGGATTTTCTTAAAGGAAGATTTGTGGAGAAGAAAAAGAGAGTTTTGCTACGAGTCGACCAGAAGTGTTATTTTTCTTTTTTTCTCTGAAGGGACTGAAAAACCCGGACTTTTCCACCTGTTTTTCAAAGTGAAACCCTTGTGGTTTCGTAAATCGAGACGTGCGTTAGTTAGTGTCTGCCACAGATCAGATACATTAGATTCGTCGTAGATTTGAAAACTCTGAAAATCGTCCTTGCAGTGAACTGCACTTGTGAATCAAATTATAGTTAATTTTTATCTTTTGTAATAAATAGTTCTGTATACATGTATATAATACTTGTAATTAAAACTTAAAGTGTCCCCATAATCCTGAAAGTGATCCTCTTCTTGAAGCCGTTATAAATCTAGTATAGACCGAGAAGTTACAATATACTGATATGACTTCTGACGCTACTTTTATAATTTAAAATCGGCTTTCAAAGAGTTTTAAAAATGTCCAATCCTGCTCTGGGTTTGAAGTAATAGGTACTGGACACGAATATCTCAGATGCTTACTTGGGGAAAATTACCAAAATAAAAAGTGTTTTGTTCAACAGTGCTATGATTTGAGGCAACTCCTCCGAAGTATCTGCTAATAAAAAGTAATCAGCAAGTATATTGCGTTCATGAGGCAAGATGCTTAGACAGCGTATCACAAGAGTTTGTTTCGTTGCATCCAACTTGAAGCAAATCGTTGTTGCCATTCAAACAATAAATTTATGACGCGCACAAATTTGGATGAACTTGTGTGGTTGTACGAGAAAATTTCTGTAACCATACACTGAACTGCCATGATTGATTAATCGAAAATGAGTGATAGAATGTTTCATCAAATTGAGCTATGAAAGAAAAAAGTTGAATGGGCAACCACTAGAAGAAAAATCGCCGTTGCCATTCAAACAATAAATTTATGGCGTGTGCAACTTTCGATGAACTTGTTTGTGTAGGAAAAAATTCTGTAACCATAAGCTAAACTGCCATGATTGATTAATCGAAGATGAGTGATAGAATGTTTTAGGAAATTGATCTATGAAAGAAAAAGTTGAATGGGCAAAATCGCCGTTGCCATTCAAACAATAAGTTTATGACGTGTACAACATTTGATGAACTTGTTTGTGTAGGAAAAAAAATTCTGTAACCATAAGCTAAACTGCCATGATTGATTCTACTGAGAAAGCCTTATGCAATTGAGCTATGAAAGAAAACAGTTGGATAAGCATACAGAAATGAAGAGATTATTTAGAGTGAAAGCGGTGGATTGCTTCATGTTGAAGGTAACGAAGCAAGTTATCTGATAAGGTCTTAAAGCATTGTACAATTAAAAATTACATCTGTTGTCGTTATTATTTCTTATCCCGCTTGGTAGACATGTAGACCAAAGTAGCCTCCTTTCTCCTCATGGTTGAAGGGAGAAAAGGGGGCAGCTTCTGTTATGATGGACCACCCATATGTAGAAGTTTGACTTGGCTCCTTGAAGCTCTATAGTCATAGGCGACCGAGATCTACGGTTTAAAGTGGATTGCGAACTATTGCAAACATCCATGAACCCGAAACCTCTGGCATCGAGAGCCAGAACGCTAGACCTGCCATTGAGGCCCAAAAATACTTTTTTCCACAATATTGTGTTACCTTAAAAATCTACTACTACTAATTTAATATATTTTATTTAACTATCAACAAACATTTCTAAGAGCTTCCGCTCTCGCTGTTGTTATATTGCTTTCTTTACTACCCCGTTGGACCCGTAATATATACAGCTATTCATTAAGCGCTGTTGCGTCATCTACGACATCAGCATTGGCTGCGCCATCTATCGTTAATAACATTTTTAAAAAAATAGATAACAATAATCTCAGCATAAATATTAAAGTTAAAATAATTTTTTATCAGTTTTTAATAATAACAATTATTAATAATATATCTAAATAAATTATTCTATCTATTTTTGATTATGATTAATCTATCATAATCAAAAATTCACAGTAGAAAGAATGAATAATATTCTAAACCTAGCAACTCATATTTTTTACTATTATACTTTAATACTATACAGTGTTTTTATAAAAAAATTTATTTATTTCATAATATAAATCTATTTTTTGTATACAGTAATAAATATTTATTGAAAACGTAAGCGAAAAATAGTTCTCAGTAAATCAACCAAAAATATAACTTTAGTGACTTTTAAAACACACTAAGTACTTACTGAAAGTACTAAGTTAAAAAAAAAATAAGGTAGTAATTAAAAGATATTATATGAATTTTTTGTATTTTTTCCTAAGAAAAAAATTCAGAAAATCAATATTTAATTTATTATTTATTTTTTAAGTAATGAATGAAAACTAATATTAAACAAAAAAACTTCTCAAAAACTTTGAAAGAAACAAGTATATAAAGAAAACAACATTGAAAGTAAATTTCTGGTACAGTTAAAAAATACAGCTCAGAAATACGAGATACGTTTTTAGTAATTTAAAAGCTGAAATATATAATTAAAATCTTCATACTAGGAAATTTTTTACTTTTCAATACTAATAAAATGTTATTTTTCATTCCAAAAAATCACTTTTATTTCGAATATCTTAACAAAAGTTATCTTAATTATGAATATGAGGCTTTCAATTAAATTAATAATAATAATAAAAAAAATTTTTTTTAGAGGTTAAAAAAAAAAAAGGGATTTTTTATGTGTATTGAATTTTTTTCACTTTCCTTCAAAATAGGCATTTCGGTACAAAAAGTTGCTAATAGAGTGATTATATTACAGATTTAAATGAAGTATGCAAAAAGGATCGAAATAATTAATAAATTTAAATTGCAAAATACAAACCTTAAAAATTGAACTACGCATTCCATTTTTTTTGTGTGTGCTTGTGAAATTTTATTAATGAGAAGTTGAAGTGATTTTTTTTTTTGAGCCAACAAAAATAAAAACCTTTGAATCAGCAAATATTCAAATAAATAACAGACAAACCTATAGTAAAAAACAACTTTATATAATGCATTATTTTATGGCTTAGTATTAATTAATTAATTACTCATATATTTTTGTATTAAAACTATGATTATTCGTTTCTTTGAAAACCAAGCAGACATCAACAGATTCACTAACTTAACTATAAACATCAATTTGCAAAGCTATCATATTTATCATTTCATTAATCACGAACTTTCACTAATTTGCAGTTATTTTAGTATGAGAACAGTTTTATTCATGGTATACTAAATGGCGTAGCTTTAAGTTCATGCATATTTGCGAACTACTATCGAATCTATATAATCTATATATATATATATATATATATATATACTAGCTAAACTAGTATCATGATATTTAAAACTATTCAATAATAGTATAAATATGAAACTGTAGAACGGAAAGTCTTATACAACTAATGTATTACAATATGCGAACAAATATGAGTGAATCACGAGTTAATTGGTATCTTATACGATTGGTGCTGAGTGATAGCGCAACGCTGAAACGCTGTTGTATGTGTGGAATTACCGGTTTGAGGCAACCATTCATTATTATTATGTATACATATGTCTTTGCTGAGATGACATATTTGAACTCTAGATGCTTCGCACTCTACTAGAAATGGTTTGTCACTCTACCGTCATTGTTTTGAACACTTTGGGCTAATTAGACCGGAAGTTATAGTTTAACGTGGTTTCAAGAACCGACATCCATGCCGATGCCAAGATTAGAACCTGAAATCTGTGGTACCAAACGCTAGAGAGCTGGCTACTTGCCCATCAGGCCCCACTCTAGTAGGAGAATGGGAAAATAGAAATTTAGTTTGGTTGGTCTGTCGCTCTAAGGTAATTTTTACACACTTTTGGCTAATTCAACCAACAGATTAACGTGGATCCTGGACCACTAATAAACATCAATGCCACCGACAAGGTGCCTCCGAAGTTGTAAAAATAGAGAGCGGATTGGCAATCACGTCAAGGTTTTTTTTTTTTTTTTTTTTTTTGACTACAATATATTTTTTTTTTTTTTTTTTTCTAATGCAGCTGGCAAACACTTAGACAGCTTGGTCTTGGATGACTTAAGGCAAGCGCTGCACAGACGTTACTCACTTTGCATTATCCAGGGGCGCATGTAACTTAAAGATAAGCCATGGACGTGGAGTAACAATGCCCCCCACAATGCTCTACGATCCTATTAGACCGGGACCTATGGTTTAAAGGGGATTCCGAACCACGACAAACATCCATGGCACCGCTGGGACTCGAACCAGAAACCTCTGGTACCGAGCGCCAGCCACTCGGCCATTCAGGCCCTTGGACTACAATATTGATCAAATAAACTTTATTTTATATAATGATAAATTCCATTATTCTGCATGCATTTCAGAGAATCACATTGCGCGAACAGTGAGTTTTACTACGTAAAGCACTATTGGTTGTTGAATAATAAAAGTTCGAAGTAGAGTTGAATTTGTGGAAGTTGAAGTTGTACATTTACTTTATTACGTCATTGGTACTAAATTGCATACAAGACAATTTCGTGCATAGCTTTCAGCGCAGTATATGCTGCTTTTTAATTTACCATGCATTAGATATGTCACGAATTGGAGATTCATGGAATATAGATACTCGTTGATTTGCCTGTTACAGTTCACCAGTATTTATAGCCAGTTGATGTATTGGGAGTTTTTATAGAAGCAGGAACACATATAAAATTTAAAGTCTTATAGTTGTAGATAAAATCAAATTTTTGATGCTGGGATGTCTAAAAACTCCCAACTTATGAATATTTAACTTACTGGTAGAGGGCATTCAAAATCATTCTGTTGGCCGAAAAATTTTATTCTTGACACGAGTAATATGCATCAAAAATTTCATTGCTATTATTATATCTTTCATGGTATCGTAATTTTCAGAAATATTATAATTTTTTTATTTACGTATACCATACAATTCTTTCTTCCAGATAGAAAGAGAAGTTTTACATGTTAAAATAAATCTAAAATATATAATAAGAAAAGGCTTACAAATTACTTTATAAAAGACAAAAAATTTAAAACTCGAAGATTTTTTTTTTTTGGAAATGTTTGAAAAAGTATTTAATGAACTAGTAAAAAGATAGAAAATATTTTAAAGCTAAATTTTTAACTTTTAATCGTAGAAAATATTTTTAAAACTAAATTTTTACATTTAATTGTAGTGAAAATATTTTCAAAACTAAATTTTAACTTTTTTAATCGTAGAAACTATTTTTAAAACTAAATTTTAACTAAACTACTTTAACTTTTCATTGAAATATTTAAGCAAATGCACAATAAATAAATTTTCGAACTACCATGGAAATCTCAATAAGCTAAGAATAAAAATGGTAATTTGAGTTTTGCTAATGCATTATTCCCTCTTTGACAGTAGAAAAATGCTTCTTTAAATCTGTTGAGATTTGATAATTGGAAAATTAAATTGTTTACTATATAATAGAATGGGAAATGAAGAATAAACAATGTTTTCTTTAATATCCCTTCTTATACGATTAAATACTCAAATTATAATTTTTCGCTAAATACCGTTAAACATCTTTAGGTATAAGCTGCTAGAGGCAGATTAAATTGAAATAAAAAGAATCACACACCAAGAAGCATAAATTTACACTTAATTGGATCTTTCTTTATTAAGAATCAGATTACTTCAGAAAACAACAATCATTGTTAACGATTATATTAGAAATTTAATTTACCCAAAGAACAATGTAATGAAAGAATTTGAATGTAAACAAAAGAAATTTTGGCAATAATATATGGTTGTGTATTTTAAAAGTAGCTGTTACTGAAACGAAATCGGAAAACGTATTATTCATCTCATAATAAAAGCCTTTATTTCACCAAACAGATGCCAAATTTGTGTTTTTTAATAGAGATATTTTGAATGCTCTTTGGGGATATGATACAGTTAAATATCAGGAAATCCGCAATGCACAAAAAAGTTTATTTGAATATTACATTCTTTACCGAAATATTTGATGCATTAGAATCTACGAAATGTCTTGAGGATAGATGTTTATTTTCTATTCGAGTATCAAAGTAAATGGATGCATTTATATTTTCTCACTTTAGATTGAAATAGTTGGGAGTACGTTTAGGATATCAAAATATGAGCTAGCAAAGCAAATTGTTGAAGCACTTCTAAATACATATTTTTACCATTATTTTCTCGTTACTTATATGCTGAGATGTAATATGTTCTACCAAACTTTGTGACCAATTCGAAAGAAAATTCATTTGGTTTTTGAAGGCAGAAAAGAAATCATTAAAGTTTGCAAAAATATCTAAAATGTAGTGTGTTCCAATAGAAGATTTGATTAGTTAGTGAAAATTGCCATTTTGGGGATACTTATACCCAACGAGAAATAGTATTTTTATTTTGTTATATTTACTATTTGTCAGTCAAAGACATTCTCAGTTAGCTTAGAATCAAACATATTTGTGCAAGTTTTATCCCTTGTTGATTTATCTTAGTTTTATCTACTGAATTTTCCTGGGAGCTATATCATGTCCCACGCAAAATGTTGAAAGTGATATTTTAGGAAAACATAAATTATGAAGTATTTTTGGTTAAAATCTAGGATACTGTACACCTCAGAAAGTCGCCAACCTTGCAAACCTGAATATTTCGCCAATTTTCCGCCAATTTCTTTAGGGTTTCAATACTATAATTAGAGGATTTCGTAGCTCCATTTTCCAAACAATATAATGACTATTTATTGTTATTGTGATTATATTATTATTTGCAGCATTCTTATTTGCAGTAAATAAGAACAGAAATATATATTCTTTTAAATAAGCATTCCAATAAATTATTGATTATTCCAAACTTATTCTTACAACGTACGTCGGTCACTGATTCAGAACTTAAACAATTTTTATGAAGTTGCCACTCAGGAAAGTAAGAAACAAACAAGAAAAACGATTTTTTTATTTATTAATAACTTATATTTTTAAATAATTAATTTCCTTTTTAAAGGTGTTCGTTTAATTAGGATTTTGTGGTAACAGTGATTAGAATGCGCTAGGAATATTTGAAGCTTTAGCTTTTTAGAACGTTGGTTAACGTTACAATTTAAATTTTTAATAATTAAATTAATATTCATAAAATAATGTGTGCGGAACATTTGATAATTATCTGGCAGAGTGCATGTGGCGGCGATTAAAATGTTTGTTTCTACCACAAAGTAAGGACATACCACAATAAAAGGTAAGTAATTCTCTAGTTTTTCTTCTTTTTTTATCTTTTGTTAATATTAATTTTTTCGTAAAGAACATGACATTACACACACACACACACACACACACACACAAAAAAAAAAAAAAAAAAAAAGCGAATTAGCGAATAATAAATTTGGCGAAATTTTATCGTATCGAAATTTTATCAATTAAGCGATTATTATCTTTGTTTAAACTATACATTTTTGTGACTTAGCAAAATAAAATTCCACATAATAATTTGGCGATAAAGCGGTTTAATTTGGTGTGAAAGCAATTTAAGAATAAAATGTTGACAAAATAATGATATATTTTGGCGTTAAAGCGGTAATATGTGACGTAAAAAGGAAAACATTAAAAAGTTGACATAATAGTGGTAAAAATTTGGCGATGAAGCGATATAAATTGGCTTAAAGGCATTTTAGGTATAATTTTTGGCATAATAGCTTTAAATTTCGGCTTAAAAGCGGTATCATTTGGAGCAAAATATTCCAGAGATAAAAATTTTAGTGATAAAAATTTGGCGATAAAACATTAACTTTTGGCGTAAAAGCACCTCAAAAACAAATTCACTTAGTGAAAAAATTTGGCTATAAATATTGGCGATAAGGCATTAAATTTTGGCGTAAAAGCACCTCAAAAAATAAGATTTGCTTAGTGAAAAATTTGGCTATAAAGCGATTAATATTGGCGATAAAGCGTTTTTTTGGCTCAAAAGAAGTTATATAACAAAATTTGCTTTGTGAAAAATGGCCATAAAGCGATAAATGTTGGCGATAAAGCATTAAATTTTGCATTTCGAGGATTAAAATTTTGGCAGGATAGTGATAATATTTGGTGTTAAATCGATGAACTTTGGCTTCAAAGCCTTTTCAGGAATAAACTTTAACGTAATAGCTATTTGGCTGCTAATGTTGGCGTAAAAGCACTGTTTGGCTATAAGTTTTGGTGAAATAGCATTTTACAATGACACCGAACTTAGGCAACCATTTTGGCTGTTTACTTGGCGATTTGGCAACCCAGTAAAGGATTTTGGCGTAATATCATTTTACAGCGCAAACTACCTGGCCCATTCATTTCTGTGCTTATTTACCGACTTGGCAACTTGGCGATGTGTTTGGCACAAAGGGTACAGGATCCTAGATTTTAACCGTATTTTTATTCGAGTCACTCAAATGAAAATTTTAAATCTTAAAAAAAAATTCACAAATTTACTCCACTGTATTATAAGTTAGTTTATTACTGCTAGTAATCTAACGAGTAATCTGGCAGTAGACAGCCAATATACCGTATTCTTTCCACGAGACGGAAGCAGAAGTTTTTGCTTTTAATAAAGAAATATAAAATATATGATAAGAAAATGCTTGCAAATTATTTTATAAATGATATAAAATGAAAATTTGAAGAAAACTTTTTTTTTTTGAAATTTTTGAAAAAAAATGTTAATGATCTAGTAAAGATAAGATAAATATTTTAAAAGTAAACTTTAACTTTTAAATGCAGAAAATATTTATAAAACTAAATTTTAACTTATTAATAGCTGACAAAATATTTTTTTAAAACAATAATGTTAACTTTTTAACTGCAGAGAAAATATTTTTAAAACAAAATGTTTAACATTAATTGTAGAGAAAATATTATTAAAACAAAATGTTTAACATTAATTGCAGAGAAAATATTTTTAAAAGTAAATTTTAACTTAAACTCATTGAATTATTTAAGCAAATGTACAATAAATAAATTTTCGAACAACTATGGAAAGCTCAATAAGCTAAGAATAAAAATGTTAATTTGAGTTTTGCTAATGCCTTATTGCCACTTTGTCAGTAGAAAAATGTTTTTTTAAATCTGCTGATATTTGATCGCTGGAAAATTAAATTGTTTGCCGTATAATAGAATGGGGAAATGAAGAATAAACAATGTTTCTTTTTAACTTTTCTTCTTATATGAATAAATACCCAAAATCGTTTTTCGCTAAAAACCGTTAAACATCTTTAAGTGTAAGCTGCTAGCGGCAGATTAAATTGAAATTGGATCTATTTCTTTGTTAAGAATCAGATTACTTTAGAAAACAACAATGAATGTTAACGATTATATTATAAATTTAATTTACCCAAAGAACAATGTAATGAATGAATTTGAATGTAAACAAAAAAAAAAAAAAATTTGGCAACATATGGTTGTATATTTTAAAAGTAGCTGCTACTGAAATGAAATCGGAAAACGTATTATTCATCTCATAATAAAAGTCTCTATTTCTCCATACAGATGCCAAATTCGTGTTTTTTTTAAGGGAGATATTTTGAATGCTCTTTGGGGATATGATACAGGTAAACACCAGGAAATCCGCAATGCACAAAAAGGCTTACTTGAATATTACATTCTTTACCGAAATACTTGATACGTTCGAATTTACGAAATGTCTTGAGGATAGATGTTTATTTTTCTATTCGAGTACCAAAGTAAATGGCGGCATTTATATTTCCTCACTTTAGATTGAAATAGATAGAAGTGCATTTGACATATCAAAATAGAGCTTTCCGAGGCCAACTTTTGAAGCACTTCCAAATAATTCAAAAATATTTTTATTATTCTTTTCTCAATACTTATAGTATATCTTGAGATGTAATATTTTCTCTAATAAATTTTGTGACCAATTTTAAAGAAAAAAAAATTTGATTTTTAAAGGAGGGAATAAATGATTGAAGTTTGTGAAATCTAAAATATAGTGTGTTCCAAATGAAGATTTCATCAGTTAGTGAAAATTGCCATTTTGGGGATGTTTATATGTAAAGAAAAATAGTAATTTTTTATTTTACAATATTTACTCTTTGCCATTCAAAGACATTTTGAGGTAGGTTAGAATCAATTATTTGTGTGAATGTTTTATCCCTGTTTGATAAAGTGAAGTTTTATATACTGAATTTTCTTAAGGTGTATTTGTCCCACGCAAAAAAGTTAAATCTGACATTTTAGGAGGTATAAAATATGAAGCAAATTTATCACGAGAGTCCCATAAATGAAAATTTTGAAACATAAAGAATTTTTATAAATTTAAGCCTCTGTCTTATAAGTTAGTTATACTAATGATAGTAATCTAAAGTGTATTCAGTAGGTCTAATAAACTTAAAGTGTGCAAAGAAACGACAATAGTTTGGTTTGTCTCTCTACGATCATTTTATGCACACTTTGGGCTAATTAGATCTAACAACGCAATTTGTGGAAAATGTCTTAAAACTAAATTTTTTAAACTTTTCATTGAAATATTTAAGCAAATTTATAATAAATAAACTTTACTACGGATTTCGAACTACTACGAAACGCTCAATAAGTTAAAAATAAAAATGGTGATTTTAGTTTAGTTGATGCACTATTTATACTTTGACAGCAGAAAAATGCTTCTTTAAATCTACTGGGATTTGATAATTGAAAATTAAATTGCTTACTGTATAATAGGATGGGGAAATGAAGAATAAACAATGTTCTCTTTAATTTCCTTTTCTTATAGATTAAATACCCAAATTCCCGTTTTTCGCTAAATACCGTTAAACATCTTTAAGTGTAAGTTGTTTGCGGCAGATTAAATTGAAATAAAGAATCACATTCGAAGAGGCATAAGTTTACATTTAATTGGATCCATTTCTTTGTTAAGAATCGAATTACTTTAGAAAACAAAAAAATTTTTAACGATTATATTAGAAATTTAATTTACCCAAAGAACAATGTAATGAATGAATTTGAATGTAAGCAAAAGAAATTTTGGCAACAACATATGCTTGTGTATTTTAAAAGTAGTTGCTACTGGAACGAAATCGGAAAACGTATTATTCAACTCATAATAAAAGCCTTTTTTCGGAAAACGGATAACAAATTCTATTTTTTTTATGGAAATATTTCGATAGATCTTTGGGAATATGATACAGGTAAACACCAGGAAATCCGCAATGCACAAAAAGACTTACTACTTGAATATTACATTCTTTACCGAATCCTTGTAATGTCTTGAGGATAAATGTTTATTTTTGTATTCGAATACCAAAGTAAATGGAGGCATTTATATTTTTCTCACTTATGATTGAAATAGGTAGGAGTACATTTGGAATATCAAAATATGAGCTTGCAAAAGTGAACGAGTGAAGCACTTCGAAATAAAAGTTTTTTTCTTTCTTTTTCATTTCTTATATCCTGAAATGTAATATCTTCTACCAAATTTTGTGACCGATTTGACAGAAAATTATTTGGTTTTAAGGTAAGGAGAAAATAAATGATTAAAGTTTGTGAAAATATCAAAAAAATTGTGCGTTCCAATAGAAGATTTTATCACTTATTGAAAATTGTCATTTTGTGGATGTTTAGACCTAAAGAAAAATAGTTTCCTTTTTATTTTGCAATATTTACTGCTTGACATTCAAAGACATTTTGAAACAGCTTAGAATCAAACATATTTGTGCAAGTTTTATCTCTGGTTGATAAAGCTGAAGTTTTATCTAATGAATTTTCTTAAGATGTATATGTCCCACGGAAAAAGTGAATCTGACATTTTAAGGAAGCAGAAATTAAGAATACTTTTTATCACGAGTCATTCAAATAAAATTTTTCACACGTTTAAGCACACTTACTTTCACACAAAATAAAATTCCCAATTTTCCCTACTGTCTTATAAAATACTTATATTAATTCTAGTAGTCTAAAAAGAGTCCAGCAAGGATGGCAGACGTCTTCATAGAAAGACAGACATTGTAGCAATCTTGTCTCATGAAAAGAGTTTTGGCATTTAATTCCCAGGAGAGAGGAATGTACTTTATTTGACAAATATATAATAACAACCCACTACACAAATTTGACAGTGGACGAGCTTTATGGTGGGTAGTTATATTACATGCAATTAGGGTTTTGTACTAATGAGAACAACCTGTCACTCAAATATGATAGCAGATTATCAGTGTCATGTAAAATGTGACTCCACTTCGCAGATTGAAACAACGACAAATTGAATATGATACACTATGAGTTATTGCATTGTGATTGGTGATAGACTACGATCTGAAAAATGTCTACTCTACTGAAAAACAGGAAAAGCTGTGCCCCCTCTTGACGGATTGTCTTAAAAGGAGTTTTTTTGATGAAGAGCGGTGAGAGTTCTGAAACGAGTCAATCAGAAGTAATGTTTTCTTCCCTCTGAAGTGATCTACTGTTTGCCAAGTGAGCCCCTTGTGGTTTTGTGAATCACGCTGTGTGATAATTAAGGTATGCCGCAGAGGAGTGCATTAGATTCGTTATAGACTCGAGAACTCTGAAATTCTCCGTTCTCACTACACTCGAGAATGAAATTTTCTTTTTTTAATTTTTTGTAAATAGTTCTGTATATCTGTATATAATACTTGTAAATAAAAATTGAAGTGTTTGCATGAACCTGAAAGTGGCCTTCTTCTTGAAGCCGTTATAAGAGGCAGAGAGTGAAAATAAATTATTTCAGCATGTTTACATGCATGTAACATTTGACGTTACAACATTCTTCTGGGAAGAATACACCCAGAAACACCAGTGTTTTAAGATTGTTGGTGGTAGTAGTAGAAGGAATAACCAGTAGGTGATATACAAGTAGAAAAACAAACATCTTCATTGCAGCAGCTTGAAGTTAGCTATCCCATTTGAAATGCAAATAAGAGCAGGTAGAGTTTATAAGAATTTGATACTGGATAGTGCAACCAGTGAAAAATATCGTCTGCGTAATTGAGTTCCGCGTATTAAATCGCAGACGATTTTATTGCACAAGTACAAGTTATACTAGCTAATTTATTTTCTAGCAGATGGAATAGTTGATTGTATTATGTTATCCATGAATCAATAAAGTAAATATTTAATTAGAGTTCTAATTTTAGCCATTAAACAATTATAATTATTTTTAAATTACTTTAAACTAGAAGTTTTAAAACGTTATGAGTAATAATTTACCTAACGTATGACGTAATGCTTTTGTGATTATTAATTTTTATTTTTATTATTTTATAAACTTTTCCCCCAAATATTTATTCAAATTAAATTTATTATTTATTTACATAATTTAAAAATAAATGCAATTTTTTTTTTTGTGTGCAAAATAGCTTTTTACGAGACATAAATCAGAAAAATATTTTAAAACAACTCTAATTTATTTTAATAATCATTTCATAACGTATTTTAATAAAAAAAATGACTCTGCCTAATCAATAAAGACGATATCTTGCATTGTTTTCTTACAAAATAAGCATAATACATTGCTGAAAGCGTAGTAGAGCTATGCTTATACGTCAAAATGTTTTATACGTCATGTTTATACATCATATGTTTTATACGTGAAAAAAATACACTAAATTAGTTGAAAATTAGCTAAACTAGCTGAAAATTCTGATTTGTACCTAAAACAACACTTTAAAAATTTATATAAATTACTCTTTGATTTTGCGGCAAATGTAAGAGAAGTTAATATTTGACAGCTTCTTGAAAACCATTATTGAAATGAATATTATTTCTCTCCTTGATTTCGGTTTTTTGGAAGTAAAAGTAAAATATTGATCTTCCACAACTAGACGTATTAAATGCCAGATATATTTAAATATTTGCCTATTTGGGGAACTAACTCTTAATTAAAAGTTCTGTTTTGAAACGAAATTTTTGGTGGATATTTAAACCAGAAGTCAAACCAGAATTAAAATTATTCAGTAAAACACAATTGCAAAACATTGCAATTCATGCTTATAGCAACAGCAGTTTCTCGAGTGAAGTAAAATGATTGGGTTGGAAATTGTATTTTATTTATTTATGAAACAAATTTCTCATCTTTCAGACAGCAAATAAACAGTCCAGTCACATTAATGTGACCACCACCTACTTTCGACGTCAACTGAAATAATCAATCAGAAAAGGCAGGTGGCAGCACATTTGAGTGGAGTGTATATAAAGGATGTCCTAGGGCATTGGAAAGCATTTCATTCATTGGCGTAATGCAGAAACGTAGCGATTTATCCGACATTCAAAAGCATTATTGGCTTTCGGGCCAAGGGTGAAAGCATTTCGGAAACGGTTATTTTGTGAACTGTTCGCATGTCGCTGTGGTAAAAGTATACCGTGCATGGAAAAATGGCACTATCCAAAATCAGCTGCGTGGCACATGTGGTGCACCACGGGCTATAGATGACAGAGGCGAACGAAGGCTACGGAGAATAGACGGGCGAATAGACGTGCAACTGTTGAGCAACTGACCGCCCAGATGAACAAAGGGGCTACCAAGAGTGTATCCTCAACAACGGTTCAGCGAACGTTGCTGCGTATGGGCCTCCGCAGCAGACGCCTGGTTAATGCGCCTATGCTAACTGCTGTTCATCGGCGACGAAGGCTGGAATTTGCACGCCAGTACCGAAACTGGACGTCCACAGAGTTTGGCTGGCTTTTCCCAATGAATCACGTTTTATGCTCCATCGGACAAATGGATGTTGGCGTATACGGCATGAAACGTCTGAAAATAAACACCCTGCAACAATTGCTGGAAGGATAAAGCTGGCGGAGGGAGCATTATGGTTTGGGGAATGTTTTCCTGGCATTCACTGAGTGCACTCATCATTGTGGAGGGCATGATGGATCAGCACAAATACTCATCTGTCCTTGCGGACCATGCCCACCCCTACATGTGAATTATTTTTCCTGAGAATGATGGCATCTACCAGCAGGACAATGCGAGGTGTCATACAGGTCGCAGTGTATGTGCGTGGTTTTGAAGAGCACCAGGATGAGATTACCGTACTCCCCTGGCCAGCAAACTCACCGGATTTAAACCCAATCGAGAATCTGTGGGACCACCTCGATCGGGTTGTTCTCGCCATGGATCTCAACCGCGAAATCTAGCGCAGCTGGCCACGGCACTGGAGTCGGCATGGCTCAACATCCCAGTGAACACCTTCAGGAACTAATTGACTCTCTTCCTGCACGTCTCACAGCGGTCTGCTCTGCCAAAGGTGGTTATTATGGCTTTTGACAGGTGGTCACATTAATGTAACTGGACTGTGTAATTATTACTGCTATTGAAATGTTAAAAAAATGAATTTAAATGAGTGTATGTGGATGAAATAGTCACAAATTTAATTAAATGAACATACTGTTAATGCTTTATTGGTTGCACAGCCAATATTTTTTACAGATGTTGTTTAGTGTCTAGATGCTTTTAACAATATTGTTTTATGTTTGTTATATTGGTTTTTAGTTTTGCTTAAAACTAATGTACATTCGTTTTTCAATTGCTTAAAAAAATTATTTCCAAAAATAATTTTAAATGTTTTCATTTAGATAATCCATAAAACACCCAAATTTACACACAAAAATTGTTCTCAAGTAAATATGCATACACATTCAGTACTAATATTCAATTTACTTAAAAAAGCAAATATTTTAAAACTACTCTTACAATTAAAAACAAATAAGTGTACAAATTTTAATATTATAGTGTTATTATTCACATTGTTTATTAAGGTTTGTTTATTAATGTTATTTATTAATGTTGCCAAGTTTGTTATTAATGTTGTTATTAAGGTTTATTAATGTTGTTTAAGTTTATCAAGCATTTATTAAGCCATTATATTTTAAAACTCAAATATAATCAAGCATGCATGCACATTCGTTACCAAGCCAAAAATATAAATAAATTAATTTATATTTTTGGCTTGGCATAGATTCTCTCTAGACTTTCCTAAATGTTTTAAATCTTGATTTTTATTGAGGAAAATAGTATTTTTCAAATTTTTGTGCTAGTGATATTGTTAGCACCTTAAAAAAATTCAAATAAAAGAAATTAAATTTTAAAAACCCTGACTTGTAGATCAGTGACCAGTGTAGATCAGACTTGTGATCCCTGGCCAGCATTATATCTGAGCTTCAATCCACTGTCGGCTTTTTTAGTAGACACTATTTCAAAACGAAGAGACTGGATGGATTTTTTGTAATGTTCAGTATCTTGCCTCGTGATTCGGACTATCTGATGGGAATTTTCCGGGTTTTCTCCTCTACAATGCACAAATGCTGGGTAATTGGCCCTAAAAGAACTCCCGGAAGGCATTGCTGTCTTTCTTCAGCTTCACGGAACCAAGTCAGACTTCTACCTACGGGTGCTCCATCTTAAGCTGCCCCTCCCCCTCCTTTTTCCCTTCTTCTATGAAACCACATAGATTCTTGGACTTGGTTTAGACGTTGCTGTCTACCAAGTAGGATTAGAAAAAAATACAGAAAAAGGTTATTAAAAAAAAAAAAAGGTAAAAATTTAATTAATATTTTTTCTATTTATTTAACTAAAACAAAATATTGTTTGTTTTAAATATAGATGGATTTGTCTTACTTAATTAAGATAGTTTAATTAAAAACAGAATCACATTTAACAATAAACAAAAATAGCTCTTAAAAAACATGTGGTATAAATTAAAATTTTGTCGTATAAGATAATGCTTTTTATTAATTGCTTAACATTAAAATTAAAATAATTTAATTAACGAATGTTTTTCAGAAATGCAATTAAGATTAAAATTTTAAATTAACACAAAAATTAATTAAATAAAAACAAAAACAAAAACTTCTTAGACATCAAAAGTTTAAAAACAAAAATACACATGGAAATATTTTTCAATGTAATTAAATTAATATTATAATCCTTTAAAAAATGTATTGATTAAGGAAATTAAAAATTAGAAGATTTGAATTCGATATCCGTTAAATTCTTAAATAATAAAATGATCAAAGGATTTATTTTCTTTTTAAGAAGTGAAGTGAAGTGAAATAATTTATAAAAGTATTTTACGCTAAAATGGATAATTGGGCCAGCATAGGTATGACTATTCTGAAAAAAAAAAAAAAAAATCCTTTTATGATATTTGAATATTTAACAAAAATTTTATATTCAAAAATCATAAAAGGATTTTTTTTTCTGAGAACACAAATTTTTTTATTCAAACGAAACTTTCAACTCGCTTTCAGTGATTTGTTAAATTCAACCAAGTTTAGTATTTTAAAATATATAAAATTTAAAAACGCTTACATGCGATTTAAACAAGAGAATTAGATTTCTGTGTTTTTAAAATAAATTTCAATGATATATATAGAATAGTTAATATACAATCTTGTTTGAAGGAATGTGTTGTTGTAATTATTTGATGCAATCAATTAAAAATTAGTAAGGACATTTGATGAAGCTTTATTTTTTTTTTTTTATAATAGATCAAAGGATTTGGTGATTTGCATACTGGCTTTCCTTACAAAGGAAGTTCGGTTTAAAACTTGACAAACAAGGAAAATGTCTAGTATGTCTACCATAAATTTGTCCTACCATTTTGCTTGGAGTGGATGAGATATGAACTTCACAGATGGAATTTTTCTTCCAAATTGAGGTGTAACTGAGTGGATGTTTAATTCTGAGTAATGCTGAATTTACTACATACCTACCTTTTCAATAACAAAGTATATCAAGCAAAAGTATTCAAATATGAAAAAACTTATTTTCTTCCATAAAAATTAAATTTCTTTAAGCAAAATGCCATGGAGAACTTCTCGTTTATTCATGATAATATGAGCTAATATTATTATAACACATATAAATTTTTTTACAATTATTTCAAATAACTATTTTACTAAATCAAATATTTTTCCTACATTGAAGAGTTCTTCTGAATAGATATATTTTTATCCAACTAAATATGTTCTATGACGACAAAAAAATGCTAGAGTAAATGCTAATTTTCAAAATGCTAGAGTAAATGTTAATTTTGCCAGCGTGAAATTTTCAAAATGCCAGCGGAATGCTGATTTTCAAAATGCCAGTGAGAATGCTAGTTTTCAAAATGCAAGCCTGAATGTTAGTTTCTTTATAAAATGTCAATGTAATAAAAGTTTCATTATTCTTCCAAAAGATATTGAATTTTTTTTAGATAAAAAGTTAATTTTATATAGAATCAAGTTTCCAGTTCGGAGAAATTAATCCATTTTTTTCATATTTTCAAATAATTCACATTTAATAAAATAGAATCACTTATAAAAGTTTTATAAAACTATGAAGAATTCATAAAAGAGGTGAAATACGAATAAAATATACATATGCTAATCTAGTTATTTTTAACAAAATTAACTAAAAAATTTATAAAATGAATGAAATATTTATAAAAAACGGATCTATAAATAATATTATAAAAATTTATTGAAACTGATGTAAAAAAGTGTGTGATGTAAAAGCTTTATTTATATACTACACTACTTTATTTTATATTTTAAATTCGCAGTTTGTTACCCTCAAGTATGAAGAAGCTTGTTTCTCCACTTTTATTTGCCACCCATTTTCCCATTTTCACACTATTGGCAACAATATGTCAACTTACATGACATTGGCGTAACATTTAAAATTTTTATATCGACATTTAAGGTTTTTATTTGACATAACGGTAAGTCAAATAAAAAACTTAAAATGTCGATATAAAAATTGATCATGTTATGGAAAAATACCTAGTCCTCTTTCTTTTTGATTTGCTCTTCTATTTTTATTTTTCTGAAATTTTTACCTTATATAGTATAAAAGTAAAAAATTTAAAATAATATAATAATTTCAATAATAATAATAATAATATTGAAGTGAATGTTAAATATTAAAATAATTAATAAATAATATAATAAGATAATGATAATTTTTTTAACCAAAATTTCAGAAAAATTAAAACTAGAAGAACAAATCAAAAAGAAAAGTGGACAAGGTACTTTTCAATAACATAATCAATTTTTAAAATAAAGCCATAAATACTTACAATATTCCAAGTTAGACCCATTCATAAAAATCATCAAAAGTAGAAAGAAAGGGATATTTAAGGTGGCAAAAGCGACTTAACTGAAAATTATTCAACACATCCGAACTTAAAAGTATAATCTCAAAAAGAATAATTTTGCTGTCCATCCTTTGATGCTAATACTATGATTCTCTCAAATATTGAATGGTGATGATGACCGTTAAAATATTTTATTTTTTTGCATTATCCAATTAATATTCTTTAAAATTATCTTTTAAAAGCAATCATAAAATAAATTATCTCTAAATATGTAGTATGTAAGCAGAAACCGTTTTACAGCAGCCTGATAGCCAATTGGCTAGCTCTCTGGTCTTTGGTACTACACGCTTCAGGTTTGAATCTTGGCAGTTTCATGGATGATTGTGAGTGGTTCGGAAGCTACATTAAAATGTAGGTCGTAGTCTAATTAGCCCAACATGTGCGAAAATTGACCGTAGAGCGACAGACGAAACCATGTCCACTTACGGGTGCTCCATCATAACAGAAGCTGCCCGTCCTTCCATGAGACCACACGGGTACTTGGACTTGGTCTAGCTGTCTACCATACATGTATTATACCTCCATACACCATATCTCTATACACCATCCCTGTATTATATCTCCATATACCACCCCTAAGAATATTTGGTGGCCTGATCGCCAATTGACTAGCTCGCTAGCTCTCTGGTCTTTGGTACTACACGCTTCAGGTTTGAATCTTGGCAGTTTCATGGATGATTGTGAGTGGTTCGGAAGCTACATTAAAATGTAGGTCGTGGTCTAATTAGCCCAACGTGTGCGAAAATTGACCGTAGAGCGACAGACGAAACCATGTCCACTTACGGGTGCTCCATCATAACAGAAGCTGCCCGTCCTTCCATGAGACCACACGGGTACTTGGACTTGGTCTAGCTGTCTACCATACATGTATTATACCTCCATACACCATATCTCTATACACCATCCCTGTATTATATCTCCATATACCACCCCTAAGAATATTTGGTGGCTTGATCGCCAGTTGACTAGTACTGTGACCTTTGACACCACAGGCTTCAGGTTCGAATCCTGGTTGGGACATGTATGTTTATTAGTGGTTTGGAATCTACGTTAAACTGTAGGTCTCTGTCTATTTAGCCTGAAGTGTGCAAAAAAATGACTGAAGAGTGAGAAACCAAACTGATTTCTAAGTACTGTTTTCAACATGTTCTAGTTTCTATTGGTTATGAATTAATTTACGAGCATACAGTTTTGTTTCATAATTTTCATAAATTACTTTCTAAAGTGATTCGTGTAACCTTTATAAAATAATTTTAATAGAATTTCAGTTTATAAAACTGAATATAATAAACAATCTATAAACCTATACAGTTTCTGAACTTACGAATTATAGACTGGAAATTGTTTATAAATGAATTAAAAAAATATTTTGGAAAATAAAGGAATCATAAATATGTATTAATGAAAACTAATAATGTTGTTAAAATTTCATTTTTTTATTTTATACTATCAAAAGAAAATTAATTTGGATATTATCAATCTTTAAAATGAGTTGTTATTACTCTTAATTTTCATATTTAGTTTTTATTTATTCGTGGTTATGTAATAATAATATATAAATAATATTTTATAGGGTTTTGGATTCGAGTCCCGGTGCTGCCATGGATGTTTGTAGGGGTTGGGAACAAACTTCAAACCGTGAATCCCGGTCAATTATGACTGTTGATAGTTGGGCATAAGGCTGACAACACTACCCCGTAAAAAGCTACCATCTCTTGTCTCGACATCTGCCAGTAGGCAGACGGCATTGGTCCGATGAGTGGCACGATGATGATTTTATAGAATAGAGGCTACGGGCGTCCAATGGGGCTGTTGTGCCAATGAAGATTGTAAATTTGGTTTGTCGCTCGACGGTCATTGTGTGCACACTTTAGGCTAATTAGACCGGGACCTACAATTTAATGTGGATTCTGAATCCCTCACAAACTTCCATGCCACCGCCAGGATTCGAACCTAAAGCCTGGGGTACCAAAGGCCAGAGTTTCAGTGTGGGAAAAATACAAATAAATAATTTATATAAAAATTAACGTTTGAAAATTCTTCACAATTTATATGCAGAATTTTTATTTATTTCCTTTTTTAACAGGGAATGAGTGTACTGAAATCTTTATATATATATATATATATTTTTTATTTACTTGAATTTCTTGTGTAGTATAATAAATAAAAAATAACGTAACCTTATTCTTAGCGATCGATTCGCCTCTATTTATGATTTTGTTAATGCTTGAATCATCGACCGATTTTCTGCCGGGGGGAAGGAGGGGGAATAAACATTTTAAGAAATTAAAAGATGTTTCTTCCCTCTGGCAAAACAAAATATTGATTATTGTATTTCCAAAAAATTAAAAAAAAAAAATCATCTCGTTTTCATTTTGTAAGTAGTTTTGAAATACATTCTTTGTTTACTTTAGAAGTTTTATCGTAATAAGCTTTTCATTATTGTTATATAAAGAAAAATGATTTTTTCTTCTTCTTATTTAAGCATTGCTTACATTTAAAGAAAAATCAATTTCTGGAAAAGGAAAGATTTCATTTTTTTGATAAATTTTACTTTTTATTTATTTCACTAAATAATATTTTCCGTGAAATACATTGTAATTTTTTTTGTAGTATGTGTGGGGAGGAAGCCAGAGGACTCTAATCTAAGCTTTTCACAGCATTTTTTTCTCATAGGAAGAGTTTTGGCATTTCCTTCATAGGGAGAGAGAAATGTATATGCTTTGACAAGTACATAATAACAGCCCATGGATCAAATTTGACAGAAGACAAACAGTGTTGGGGTAGTTTTATTGCATGCAATTAGTGTTTTGTACTCATGAGAACAACCTGTCACTCAAATCTGACAGCAGATATTCAGTGTTGTGGATAATATGATCTCATGAAATTAGGTTTGGTTTATTTTGTCGCTCTACAGTCATCTTATGCACACTTTAAGCTAAACAGATCTGGACCTGTGGTTTAAAGTGGAAAGTGGATTCCGAACCACTATGAACACCCATGGAACCGCCGAGATTCGAACCCGAATCCTGCGGTACCGAGCGCCAGTGCGCTAGCCACTCGTCCAACAGGCCACTCTCTCATGAAATTAGAGATTGTCTGTTCGATATTCACAGATCGAAATAATTTCAGATAGAATAGGGACAATGCCATGAGAGAACACGAGATGAGAAATGTCTGTTCCAAAGAGAAGTGAGGGAAGCTGACTCCCCCCTCTTGACGGATTTTCTTAAAGGCAGGAATTTGGAGAGAGGAGGGTGTTCTTTGATTAGTCGGCAAGGAGTGTTGTCTTTTCCAAGGCCTTCCCAAGAACTTTCTTTCATTCCAATCTATACTTTACGACAGTTTTCCATTAATAACTCTTAAAACTTTAAAATCTGTCTCCACACAATAGGACCAACTCAATTTGGGCCTACTACTAGTTCTATTTCCAAAACGTATATAATTGAATATTCTAAATGTCAAGGATGAAGGGTCCATTCTAACCAAAATATTGGCTTCTCCTACAGTGCAATGCTCATTCGCACAATGCCGTTCTAGTTTAATTACATTTTAATTAATTAATTACTTATATTCTACACCACATCCATGCTCCAGATTCGGAACTTGCAGCTTGTTTTATATGTTCTGTTTTATATGTTTTATATTACCTGTTCTTATCTCAAAAGTCCATATTATTCTAATCCTTGCCCAGTGGTAACTGGCGCAGTTAGTGTGCAGGAAGGTTCATGTGCTCATTGCAGAAATTTCTTTCAGAAATGAGGACACTCGATGAAGACATTGTGAATAAGCGTCTTGCATCGAGTGCTGGTCTTGCCTGGTGGGGGCATTTCAGGTTTTATCCCATACGACAGGCAAATGCAGGGAAATTATCCTTAAAGGTCCTCCCGGAAGCCAATAACTTCCTTTTATAATAAGTAGGTGGATTTTTCGGGGTTTAGATCAGGGGGTCTCCAAACAGAAACCGGATCGATTTGATATTAGTGTATAGATCAGGGAGAAGCTGGTTTTCTCCTTGCAATCTCAAATTTTGTTCGTTCATATGTTTTATATAAATATGTTCATATGTTCATATATAAATTGACATAGAATGCTAACTTCCGCATCCATTCGCTATTTTGTAATTCAGTAAGAGGGCGATGTATTTCATTCAAAAAAATTTTCGATCTGTGCTCGGAAGTTCAAAAATGCGCTGCAGGACTTCAGCGTACTCGGCGATTAGTCTAGAAATTATAGCTAATGGCAGAAAAATTAAAACGGTTTTGGTCCTTGGTACTTACTGGAGTAAACTGTATGGCCCTAAGGCTGGAAAGTTTGGAGACCCCTGGTTTAGATAATTGGATTTTGTTTGGTTTGTCATGCTACGGTCAATTTGTGCATACTTTAGGCCAATTAGACCAGGACCTACAGTTTAAAGTGGATTCCGAACTACTAATAAAGCGTCCATGCCATTACCAGTATTCGAGTCTGAAGTATGTGGTTCCAAAGGACAGAACGCTAGCCAATTGGCTATCAGGCAGACATAGGTTCAAGGAAGAATTGAAGAGATGCGCTTTTTTTAAATTCCACCTATACAGATGATCTTGCAAAGATGTCAAAATATGGGTGCAGGGAAACATCTCTCCTTCCTCCCTTCCTGTGCTGCCTAATGCATAACGTTGAATATGCTACATCTTTGCTGCATAATTTCATGTCAAAGAGACTCACCATTCAAAGGCAAACCATACATTGAAGTTGGAAAAAATGGTATATTTCATTCAAATCGATTACAATTTCAATTAACATACTTTTATATTTTCTGAATCACTTTTATTTTGAAAGTAATTTCTTAATAAAACTCCTGCTTCAATCTAAACTCATGTTTGACTCTAAAAATAGCTAAATAACAGTATATTTTTCTTTCCCAAAATCGATGAATTAATTGAATATATGTATATTTTAAAATCAAAGTTATACAACTAAAGAAAATGTATTGAGGGAATTCAAGTTTGCTGTATAAGAAAAAAAAAAATAAGATTAAACATCCCCACAAAATGAATCTAACCTATCGAAATAATCTAATCAGTTTCAAATGCATTACAGAAATTGAAGTCTGAAGACTACTAGAAAAAGAGTAATAATACTGGTATAAAATAAAAATTCTTTTCTTCCATGGATTCTTATTCGATGCTACTAAGAAATACCTATTTAAAAAGAAAAAATTCCGAAATAGAATGAAACTGGTATTCTTCTATATCGAAGGCTCCCACACTGGAATCTATTTATGTACTAAACTTTCTTTGTCAAAACATCTGCCTTATGTCAAAGTTCATAAACAGACGTAAGGAAGGTTAGTAAATACCAAAAGAATAATACACTCCATTTCTCAAATATGTTATTAAATAAATGGATAGAAAGTCGGCAAGAAGTAATACAGATATTAACTTGCACGAGTCATCGCTTAAAAACTATTCCATCATTTAGAATGTTGTCTTTTATTACTTTCTAAGCTTCTAAAATTAAATTTAAATCTTTATTATAACGTTTAAAAAGCCGATTTAAGATTTAGGGCGGGTGTAAGATCGGCGGCGTTTGAGTTATTGTCAAATGGAAATTGAAAATTGTAACAGAGAGTCTGATATCGACACTTTGTTTGTTTGATTGGACTTTTCTGAGCTTTACTAATAAACATGCAAATGTGAAGGAGTTACTGCCTTATTTCTTTTTAGATTGGTTGTTTGACGCTCTACGGTCATTTTGTGCACACTTTAGGCATATAAACCGGGACCTACTGTTTCCGACGTCCTGATGGCCAATTGGCTAGTTCTCTGTCATTTGATACCCCAGGCTTCAGGTTCGAATCTTGGCGGAGGTATGGATGTTTGTGTGTGGTTCGGAATCCACTCTAAACAGCAGGTCCTGGTCTAAATAGCCCAATGTGTTCACAGAATGTCCGTAGGGCGACAAACCAAACCTGTTACTACTACACCACAAAAATATCACTGTGCCTAGAGCTGAGTTGCCCATTTACAGTTTGGGAATGATGGGGGTGAGATAAATCTGACTTGTCTGCTTGACGCTCTGACAAACATATGAGGCCGGGACCTACGGCGTAATGTGATTTTGAAGCACTACAAACATCTACGGCACCACCAGTACTCGAATCGAAACTTGTGGCACCTAGCGCTGGAACGCCAGACAGTCGGCCATTCAGGCCCCATCTACAGTTTAATATGGATGCCGTTAAACTGTACAAACATCCATACCCCCCCCGCCAGGATTCAAACCGGAAGCCTGTGGTACTAAAGGACAAAGTGCTAGTCAATGACCAATTAATTGACTAAGAGGGCGCTATTTCTTTCTAGAAGTAGATTTAAGGCTAAGTGGGTGTAAGATCATCGGCGTGCAAATGAATGTGCGTTCAATGTCTCTGATCGAATTGAGTTATAGTCAGTTGGAAATTGTGACGGAGAGTCTGATATCAATACATTGTTTGTATGATTGGACTTTTTGAGTTTAACTAATAAAACATTCAAATGGGAAAAGATACTGCCCTATTTCTGTCTAGAGGGCATTGCACTTTACCAACTGTTCCAAGTAACCACAATGGCCTATCGATGTGGTCCCAACAAATCAAAAAAACTTGTATATATTTAGGGAACTTGTCAATCTTCTAAATTTTCACTTATTAAATTTATAATAAAACGATTTTAACATATAGTGAACTTATCAATTGTCTTATTTTCATTTATTAAATTTATAATAAATTGGTTTCAACTTATATGAACTAGTCAATTTTCTTAATTTTCACTTATTAAATTTATAATAAAACGATTTTAACATATAGTGAACTTATCAATTGTCTTATTTTTCATTTATTAAATTTATAATAAATTGGTTTCAACTTATATGAACTAGTCAATCTTCTTAATTTTCACTTATTAGATTTATAATAAAAAACGATTTTAACATATAATGAACTTATCAATTATCTTATTTTTCACTTATTAAATTTATAATAAATTGGTTTCAACTTTAAACTAGTCAATCTTCTTAATTTTCACTTATTAAATTTATAATAAAACGATTTTAACATATAGTGAACTTATCAATTGTCTTATTTTTTCACTTTATTAAATTTATAATAAATTGGTTTCAACTTATATGAACTAGTCAATCTTCTTAATTTTCACTTATTAAATTTATAATAAAAACGATTTTAACATATAGTGAACTTATCAATTGTCTTATTTTTCACTTATTAAATTTATAATAAATTGGTTTCAACTTAAACTAGTCAATCTTCTTAATTTTCACTTATTAAATTTATAATAAAACGATTTTTAACATATAGTGAACTGGTCAATCTGCTTTATTTTCCTATTCGAATTCATAATAAAATAGTTTTTGAACTAGTAATCTGTAAATAAAATAAAATACTTTCATTAAGTAAATAAAATAATATTAATTATCTTATGCGGTTATGATCAAAAATAAATAAAAGATGCATGAAATACTATATTTTTATGAAAAAAAAATTAGAAACGTTACGTTTGGATATTAAAAGGGATGTTACTTTATTTTACACAGATAGACAATGAATTACCTTAAGTAATTTAAAAAAAAAAAATTTATCAAATAATTGAAAATATATTAATCTCTATTACTTTTTACAGATTTAGGTCATTTTAAACAAAAGTGGAAAACGGTTTGATGCTAATGGGTTAATTTACCTATATATGACATTGAATTGAAAAACAAACAAAACAACTCTCAAAGCAAACAAATGGTTTTCATATTGTCCGTTGTTTAGTTAGTTCTGCTCTGACAATAATTGTGATGATCAAAGCATTTTAGTATTTATAGGACTATTACATCTGCGTCTGACCTTTTACTATAGGGAATTTCCTACAATAAAGAACTATCATCAGCATGTGTCTTTCTGGGGAAAAGTCCATTCCTTCAGAATAAATAACCACCTACTCTTCCATTGTGATCCATTTGTCTCATGTGTTTTTGTTATCGTGGACAAAACTTTTTTGTGTTTGAGTTTCGTCTTGTGTGGTCAGCTCCTCTTTTTACTTCCTGCCATCTATCCTTCTTGAACAAGGATAACTGTACGTATTTAGGCACGTGTATTTTTCCACGTGATACGGAATAAAAATATATTAAGTTCTCAACTCAATAAATGTACTATTTATTCGATAAAAACATTTGAATCATTTATACTAGCTCTTTTATTTTCTAGAAAGAATAAAGATCTTTTTGAACCAACAGATATAAATACAGCGGAAAGTGATGTTTAAAGTTAACCTGTATGTTTTTCTATTCTGTGTATGACGTCAAAGAATCTTTACAACTTTGACGTCAATATTTATATGGGTTTTTATCAGTTTTTTATGTAGTTAGATGGATGTAGGATTTTGTAGATGTATGTAGGATTATGTTGGATATAGATTATTTATATTGTTTTGGATGGGTAATATTTTGCTTTCTGCCTGACATGATGTAGCAAATATTATGAGCAAGGAAAGAAAAACATTGAATTGGACATTTTCTTTAAAATTTAATTAAATAAAAGTAAATCAAAACATTTATTCGATAAAAATATTTGAAATCATTTATACTAACTCTTTTATTTTCTAGAAGGGAAAAGGTCTTTTGAACTTTAGGTATTCACAGATATAAATACAGAGAAAAATGATGTTTAAAGTTAACCTGTATGTTTTTCTAACTGTGTATGTCGTCAAAGAATCTTTGCAAAGTTTGACGTCAATATTTATATCGTGTTTTTCGAGTTGGATGGAAACACGTTTTATTTTTTGGATGGGTAATATTTTGTTTTTATGCCTGGCAGAATATAGTAAATATTATGAGCAAAGAAGGAAAACATTTAATTGAACATTTTCTTTATAATTTTATTAAATAAAAGTTTATCACATAATGTTGACAGGAAGTAAATTTATACCACCTATTCGAAAATACTTTAGTTTCAAAAACAAGTATTTAATGATATTGTGCAGCGTATTTAAACTTTTAAAATATTTTCCTTATTAATAGTTTTCTATTCCGAAAATTATGAAAGTTATCTAAATCTATCTATTTTTTATTGATACTGCAAATTTTTTAAGGGCAATGAAAGCTATACATATAAACTTAGAAAGAAGAAACTTTTATCTGTTAAAGTTTTTTGGAATTTTCACCTGGCAGTTTGAATTTTCGTTTTTAGCATTTAGTCAATGTACCTTTAAGTTGCTGTCAGAATTATGACTGCCTATAATATGTAGGTGAATGTCTTCCAGAATAGAAAATTTGGGGGAAGAAATAACATTGAATTAAACCTTTACTTACAATTTTATTAAATAAAAAAGTAAATCGCATAAAGTTGTCAGGAAGTAAATTTATACCAGTTATTCAATATTACTTTAGTTTAAAAACACAATATTTAATGATATTGTACACTGTATGTAGACTTTTTTTTTTATATTTTCTTCACGAATAGCTTTCTATTCACAAAACTATGAAAACCAGTTTCTTATTGATATTACAAATTTCTTAAAGGTTGAGCATTGAAAGCCATACTTCTAAATTTCAGAAAGGAAAAGAACCTTTCATCTTTTTAAGTTCTTTTGGAATTTTTACCTGCTTGTTTGAATTTTCGTTTTTAGCATACAGTCAATGTATCTTTTAAGTTTCTGTCAGAAATTGTGATTGCCTATAATATGCAGATGAATGAAATTGTCTTCTATAAGAGAAAATTTGGGTAGAAATAATAGCTTATAGGAAGACTTCCAAATGTAACAATACATTTGTAGAAAAAAAATGAAATTTAAAAAAAATTAAATCGATAATTTTTCGAAATTTAAATCTTAAAAATGACATTTGAATATATCTGCAATGAAGTAACACCAGTTTAGTAATATTACCAAACAAAGTTAAAAAATAAATTAAAAGATTTGACTATAATTAATCAATAAAGATTTCAGGAACTTAAAGAATAAAATGAGATTAAACCCCATCAATGTTTTAATAAACCATCGCCAAATAAAAACTACTTTAAGTCTGGACACGAGATTTAGCAACATGCTTTATCATGGTAAAGCCGTGATGTCTACGTCATTCAGACCTTTTAAGGGTTAATAAATAAACAAATTTTTACTAATTAGAAAATGAGGATTTGTATATTGCTTACCTTCCAAACACAGGATCGCTGATTGATTCATTAATAATACTCATGCGTTCATTTTCTGTTATGTTGAATTTAAAAATAAGAAGAGTTCATTGAAAAGTTCTTTGACGAGTCTTGACCCATCGTGTAGATTCTATCCACCACAAAGGTCTTTAATTGATAACAAGAAACTCAAGCACTACTTTTGTAATCAGAAACTAAAAAATCAAGTTCTCATACTTAAGAAGTAAGATTCGGAAGAGACTCGTTCCTGCTGATTTAGCATACCTGCAATCAAAAATAAATAATTAATATCATTAAAAGTAATCTTATTAACAAATTTATTTTTATAATAATAAGAATTTGAGAACTAGAAAAGAAAAAATTATTTATGAAAATTTGATTGTTATAGAAGTGTTTCATCAATTTATTAATATAAAATTCTTATTGAAAGGTTTTTGTTACAAATTTCGCATGCTGGTTTAGAAACTTTTTTTAATAGTCCCTGTATTTCATTTTGAAAAATTATAAATGATTAACTGAAATCATTGAGTTAGTGAAGAAATGAATTAATTGAAGATAATTATTGAATGAAATAATTAAAAACAAAATTATCTAAATAAAATTAAAAATTAATTAAAAAAATTTAAATTAAAAACGAGAGATTGATAATTAATCATTTAATTAATTCATTTAATTAAATGAATTAAATTAAAATTAAATGAATTAATTGAAGATGATTATTAAATGCACAATTAAAAAAAAAAAAATAAAACAACTAATATTAAAATAATTTTAATTTTAATAAAAATAAAAATTAAAAATCAACTAGATAATTAACATTGATTAATTTAATTAAAATTACTTAAATAAATTAATTTAATTAAAAATTAAATGAATAATTTGAAACCTATTTTAGTATTTTAATATAATTAAACTAGCCCACTATTTCTCTTTTGCTTCTATTTCTTGGCTGTTTTGCCTTGTAGCTGCTTCTTCGAAAATAATTGTTTAATTCACTCTGAAGTAGAACATTATCTGATCACCTTGGAAGTGAACTAAGAGAAGTCTTATTAAATATTGGGGAAATTTAAGTGATAATTATTAAGTAAAATCCACAATTCTAAAACGTTAAACGGAAAAAGCTAAATAACGCGAATGAAGGGTACACTCTTGTGTGTCACACGATTTATAAATTGTACCTTTACTTGTTGTGATCACTTGTAATCATGTATGACACCACCGGTTAATCCTGTAGATCTGTGCCACTTCGGTGTACTTCACGCAGCTTCGCGAACAGTTAACGAGCAAATTATGTAACGACGTTCAATAAAATTATGCCCCAGCAGCATTTGGCTTGATACGTTCTGACCAGGTCGTGACTGTAAATCAATAATTTCGCTTGAAATTGTCAGACAAAGATTTTTGAAAACTTGTCATCAAAGTCTGCAGCTGAAGTGTCAGGCCCCATCTTCGTGCACTCGCTGGTCAAACCAGTAGTGCGGCCGAATATTTCACGTGTTTCGTCGAAACATGTGGGATGGAAACACAAAACGACTGGATACAGGAACAGAAGTCTGGGGCTATGTTTTATCAAACCGAAGATAATGCTAATTGCAGAGGCATGCCGAGTTTGTTGTGCGCCGGCAGATGCTGGGGCCGGCGTGTCGCAAAGAGATGTGGTGGCTTCATTTTCTCAATAACTCGTGGACAATGGTATTTTTCCAGGAGAGTTCAACAATGATGACTGGCCGAACCAGACCAACATTTCAAGGGACCGTTGAATTGAGGAATGCAAAGACCTCAGAGCTTGGAACCACCATTTAACAGCCTGCCCTGATATGCAATCACTTTGTACACACATCGTGGATTTCTTCTCCATCAGGCCTGAGACAACTCCTTTAAAAATACTTCTGCCCAGCCGTGTGCCAGACATCATAGTGTTATATGATTCCTTTAGTTGAACTGACACTTGAGCTGTAATCTCGGACACATCTTGAGTCATTCAAGGCCAGACACTGATAGCCATTTCCTTTTGTCAGACAAAGAGATGAGAGTTTTTCTGCTGTCTTCCGAGCCACGGTTGTTGATTAAGTTTTAATGATGTTAATACTTTTCATACTAATTACGTATTCTTTTTTGATCATTTCATCGGCATATCGTTTTGAGATTTTTGAGCCACATGAAGGCAGATACGTTGATTTTTGTAGCAAGATATGTATCTGCGTAAAGCCAAAGTTTCACATTTTTCGTCGCAGAACTTCTCTATATATACTTGAAAATGCTCAAAGCGTTTAGCTCTTATATCAGGTTTCACTGCAAATCAAACATACCACCTTTATTATTGGCCCAATCACTCTAGAAATATTCAAAGACTAGTTGAACTTTCAATATTTTTATTGAAAGTCCAATAATAAGGTGGTACGTTTGATTTGCAGAAACCATAGCCGTTCCCCAAAGAATATAACATTAAACGCCATTATGGAAACGAAACATTAAAATTACTCAAAATATATGTGAAGTTTGCGGATAGAAAATCTGAAGCTTCTAGCGCGGATTGAAATTGCAGCAATCTTTGCTTACGGAAAGTCAATATTAAAACAAGAGGCTGCAACTCGTACCAGCGTTTGTGTGCCTGAAATCGCTGTAACGTGGGAAAGCCATTCACCGATGGAGAAAATGATCAAATAATAATGCGTAAATTGTAGTAACGGAAGAAACAGCTCCGCAAAGGTAAATTTATTTAAACCGTCGCCAGCAAAACACCGTGGCCTCGAATTGCGCCAGACATCGCAGAAAAATATATCATCTCAATTGTTAATGACAAAATGAACATCATCTTGGAGTGGTTTTCTCTGGCCTTGCATGAGTCAAGATGTCGTGATACGGTCAGGTGTTGATTTTTATTCCCCGAGGTGAGTGAAATTAAAAGCTATAGGGCGAAAAAGAGAAGAACTTAAGTTGATATTGATAGTATTCACGGTAATACTACTGGGAAAAGATATTTTTTTAAAGGAGTTGGTAAATGTCATTGGAATAAAAAGAACCCATGATGGAACTTGAAATCATTACAACTGATGAGGCAAAAACATGCTGTGTGGTAAAAATAAAGGAGTGGTTGCACTTGTGCCCAAAGGCAGTAGAAAACGACATGGGTTTCAAACCATTAGTCTTGCATTGTATCATTCATCACAGTCCTTGATGCAAAAAATATTTGGATATGTCTGAAGTTCTAAAACCAGTCATATCAGTTGTTAATTTCATCAAATCCACTGGGCTGAAATCGATGTAATCTGAGAGCTTATTGAATAGGCAGGCGTGGAAAAAGATTTCCGCTGTATCACACCGCCGTACGCCACAGCTTAGCCAGAATATCCTGCAGCGCTTTTGAACTTCGAACACAAATCGAATTGTTTTTTAATGAAAAGCATCGCCCCTCTGAATGAATTACAAAATAGACAGCGAATGGTTATGGAAGTTAGCATTCTATGTCGACTTTGATAAAACATATAAACGAACTAAAATTTGAGAGGCAAGGAGAAACCAGCTTCCCTCCCTTGATCTACACCAATATCAAATCGCTTCGCCAGAAAATAATATTGTTTCAATCACAATTACGTAAAATGCAGCCACATATTTTGAAACATATGAAATATTCAACCGCACTACTGAGACCGAATTCTGTCGATTTTTGGTATCTTGAAGTTTTGAGTGCTTTGAAGAGGTACCATGCTCGTTTCTCCGACTTTGATGACATAGCAAAATGAAATTAAGATTTTTCAAAACTTCCGATACTGACATTGAAACCTTAGCCCCAGAACTCCAATGAAACATCTGATTTACAGCGCAGTGATATACTCGAAGAACAGATATCAAAACCTTATCTTGCAGAATTTTATAAGAGTCTTCCACTGATACAATTTGATAATTTACATAAATTCTTGCCTGTGGCGGTTTTTGGTACTACTTACTTGTAGAAAAGCAAAAATTCTCCAAACCAAGCACACAAAGAATGTTTACAGATATAAGTTGCAACTGATGAGCACCCAAGTAAACTTTAATCTGCAGGCCAAGTAAAGTCTGATCCAATAACTACAAAC
>BPLR01016155.1:0-38980 GCA_021605095.1 Caerostris extrusa | reverse complement strand
AGAAACAATAATCTCGTTTTTACAAGTCGGAATTTAACACTTCTAAAATGAACACTAGTAAAGCTTCAAAGAGATTCAATTCCTTAACAACAGTTCCTCATACTTCAGTTGCAAAATATTTGTTTAAAAAATTTTAGTGTTAAAATATTAAAAAAAACATTAATATTTTCAACGAATTTAAAAGTATCTTCAACTGATTCAACTTTTAAAATTATATTTTAATAACAACAAACATAATAAATCATGTCACAGTATTTTGGTTGATTTTTCGGTTTTACAGATTAAAGCAACGAATAGGCCTCGTCCTTGAACTTTTTAACAGTCAAGTAAAAATATGATGCTCGAAAAGATAAAATTATAGACTAGAGGCTATTATTTAGAACGAGCTATGTAATTGGCAAAGAGCAGGAAGTTCTTCAAATAAAAATAAAACTTTTTATCACACATTTCAAAAGCAGTCAATTTTTTTTTTTTATCACACTTCTACAATGACACAAGTGAATTCTTAAGTCAAAACTGGAATAAGTTACGGACTTCTGTGCTGGTACTTTTAAGTGATTTTTCAAGTCAATGTTGACGCATTGACTTTTTTTTTCCACAGCCAAGGCTTAATGTAAACATGCAAGAAATGTTTGAAAACGTTGGTAGAAAAAAAAAAAAGTTTTTTTTTTTTTAGCTTTTATTTGTTTATTTTCAGCTTTTCTCCTTATTTGGTGTGGCAGTGAATTTATCAAAGTTAAATAAAAATTTCTTTTGAAATCTTGAAGATTGTAGAATTGAAGAATCTTGCGGTTTGATTAAAAACCCAAGCAAACAGAAAAGTATTTCTTTGGTGTGTTGTGTTGCTGTTGTGAAGAATGAGTTTGTCCTGTACTGAAAATATTTTTTGGTCTTCAAAACAAAAGAAGGAAGTTTTAAAGGCTTGACTGAATCATTTGCTTTTCCTTACTTTAAGGAAGTTTTATCAGGCTACTTTCAAAACACAAAATGAAATATATAAATATATATATATTAATATTTAATTTTTATATTTTGTTTTAAAAATCATTTCTTTTTAACTAAATAAAATCTTCAAGTGTGGGGAAGTAAGTTTTATAGAATGCATATTTATCTTAAAAAATATTAATTTTAATATATGCTCTAATATAGACTACTAGCTATTAAAATCAACTACACGAGAAAGGAAAATAAACAATCAAATAAAACTTTATTTGATACATTTTTAAATGTAACCAACTTTTCCGGATAACAAAAATAAATCATTTTTAGTTTGATAAATTTTTACTGAGAAAAATTATAGAATTTTTGAATTGTTTTTAAATAACGTTGTTTAAATAATATAAATTGGGTGAATAAAATACTCATTTTTGTGAAATTTTGAATTTTGTTTTTTTTCATCTTTAAACTATTAGAATTTAGTTTCAGAGTTTATAATAATGGAGTTAATTTAGAAAATCGATTGAATTCAAATATTGTAAATTATATTTTTAAATAATTTTAACTTATGGCAAGCCAGTTTTTTTAAGTCTGATGCTCTCTTGTAGCTTAATAATAAAAAAATTTTACGTTTAATTAAAATTATTAATAATTTTGTTTTTGAAATTTTTGTTTACAAATATTTGGAAGAAAATAATAAAATGAAAAAAAAAAAAAAAAAAAAAAAACAATTTTTTAAGTGTTACAGTTTTTACTTATTTTACTTAAAATTATTTTTGTTTTAACACACACACAAATAATTTTATATGCATAGATAAAGTATATACAGAAAATCCTGATTAAATGGGTGAGGAAAGTATACAGCAAGTATATTGCCTTAGTATTGCAATATAGAGCATGCAGAAACTGTACAGAGATTGCTGCAGATAGCAAACCATATCAGATGTAATCCTACTGAGATGGCAGATGCTTAGCACATATTCTGCAGTGTTTCAATTATCAAGCCATTAGCTGGTGAGTGGTGGTGTGGCAGTGTCTCGGTAACCAATGGTCAGATGTTCTCAAAGAGTGACAAATCTAAAAACTAGCTGGCTAGAGCAGCAGACAAACAGTCTCTGCATCAAGGAAGAACAAGGCAACATGCGATCGTGCAAAATGCGCAATAACTTTTTTTTCAACTAAATGCACAATAATCCTGTTCTTTACCATATTATATTACAAGCTCTTAATTTTAACTCAAAAGCAAAAATAATTTTTCTTTTTACATTAAATGCCGTAGGGGCCTGATGGCCGAGTGGGCCGGCGCTCGGTACCACAAGTTTCGGGTTCGATTTCGGCGGTGCCATGAATGTTTGTAATGGCTCGAAATCCACTTTAAACCGTAGCTCCCAGTCTTATTTAAATGTAAGAGCGTCACGGAGCCAAATAAGACTTCTACCTAGGAGGGCTCCATCACAACAGAAGCTGCCCCTTTCTCTCCACCCATGAATAAATTTCTTATGGGATGTTTCTTCCCGCACTACCCTGCATGACGTGATCTTTTAGGGGTGCTATCACTGGGTCCGTAGCATAACTTCATGCTACATGTGCCCTGGTTAGTGCTAAAGGAGTAATAGCGGTGCAGCCCTTGCTTATGGCATAAACATTAACTGTCTCTTAACTGTCAGCTGCATTAGAAAAACAACAAAATTAAATGCTGTTTAAAAAAACATTAAATTATTTTACACGACTTTCGCGAAACTAGTCTTTTGTATGTAGCTTTAACAACACCTACTTACTTGAAGAAATTTATACTGAACTTTTTTGCTTGCTCTTCACAATTTTTCTAGCTGTGTCATTTTAATTAGAAACAACAAACTCTGAATTTCCTTTTTTAAAAGGAAAACAATTCCTTATATTTCAGTTGCAAAATCTTTTGTGTGAAGAATTTTTAGTGTTAAATGCAAAAAAATCAACATTTCAACGACTTTAAAAGATCTTCAACTGATTCAACTTTTGAAATTATATTTGTAATAACGACAAACATAATAAACATGTGACAGTATTTTGGGTGATTTTTGTTTTTGTTTGACAGGATTTAAAGCGACGAATATGCCTGTCCTTGAAATTTTTAACAATCCAAAATATGATGCTCGGAAAGATAAAAATTATACACTAGAGGTTATTTAGAACTAGCTATGTAATTGGCAAAGCGCAGGAAGTTCTTCAAATGAAAATAAACGGAACTTTTTATCACACATTTCAAAGTAGTCGACTTTTTTTTTGTTTATCACACTTCTACAATGACACGAAGTGAAGGCTCGTCAAAACTAGAATAGTTACGACTTCTGTGCTGGTACTTTTTGAAGTATTTGTCAAGTCAATGTTGACACATTGACTTTGTCCACATCCAGGGCTTAATGTAAACATGAAAGAAATGTTTGAAAACGTTCGTTGAGAAAAAAAAAAAAAAGTTCTTTTTTTGGTGAGCTTTTATTTGTTTATTTAGCTTTTCTCCTGGTTTGGTGGCAGCGAATTTATAAAAGTTAAATAAAATTATCTTTGGAAAGCTGGAGGATTGTAAAATTGAAGAATTCTTGTGGTTTGATTAAAGACCCAAGCAAACATAAAAGTATTCTTTTGGTGTGTTGTGTTGCTGTTATGAAGAATGTGTTTGCCCTACACTGAAAACTGAAAACATTTTTTTTGTCCTCAAAACAAAAGAAGAAAGTTTTAAGAGTTGAAAGAATCATTTGCTTTTCTCTTACTTTAGCAGAAAATCCAATATATGTTTTATTAAAAAATTATGCTGCTTTTTTATCAACACAAAAAGAAAAATATAAATATTTTAATATTTAATTTTATATTTTGTTTTATAATCATTTCTTCTACTAAAGAAAATCTTAAAATATGTAACGAGCTATACAGAAATTTTATCGAATGTATCTTTTGTCTTAAAAAATAGTAATTTTAAAATATGTTCTAACACATGCAGCTGGACATTAAAATTGCTATACGAGAAAAGGAAAATAAACAACCAAATAAAATTTATTTCCTATTATTATAGTTATTTTCAATGTTAATTAACTGTGACACTTAAAACAACCAAGAAGCTTTTTCGATTATGATAAATAAAACGTAAATGACTATTACAATATATTCCATATATCTACAAGAAATATTAATTGTTCATTTGAATTTATTTATTCATGCTTTCATAAATTGCTTATGTATCCATGGTTAATTTCCATTTATTAAATTAGCATGTATCCGTCAAAATAAAATTTCATTTGTAGAAATAAAAAAATATTTTTTGGATTATTAATATTTACATAATGAACATAAAAATAACCATTATAGTCTATTTCGTTTATATATTCCATATATCTATTGAAATATTAATTGATTATTTGAGTTAATTTTTATGTTTACATAAATTGTTTTTTTTATGTATCCATGAGTGATTTGTATTTATTTTTAATTTAGAGAATATACGTCGAAATAAAAATTTCATTTGTAGAAATAAAAAACTATTTTTAGGATTAATAATAATTACATCATACTTTATTGTTGAAGATGCAGATAAGAATTGTGTATGAAAAATTATACTAGATCTTATAATCTTGATTGTTAAGGAGATTATTATTAGCCTGAAATATTTGAAAATTATTATAGAAAAAAAATAGGTAATGATTATATTTCCCTACGAAAGTTATTAATAACTTTAAAAAAGAAAACATCTTGTTTGAAAAGCAATTAACTGCTTATAATTAAAAAGCAATAAAAATCTTTAACAGTACCTGTAATAATCGTACATTGAACTTTAATTTAATAATTAGTGCACTCAACTTTTTACTTTTACATAAGGAAGTGTTCTTATGTCTTTTGAAACTGTTATGCATTAATGAAGTATTAACACATAAAAATTATGATTTGTCAACCTCAAATTACTCTATTAACAAAAAAAAAAAAAAAAAAAAAAAAATAACAACAATATTTAAGAAGATTTTGTGGTCAAGATATTACGTCAGAGTCAATGAACTGAGATGGAACTCTTTTCTATCTTTTAAAAGAACGTTTAGTGCTATGTTTGGAATTATAATGTGTGAAAATAAATGAAATAATTATGTATTTTGAGTTTTAAAGATTGTTCTTGCGTTGAATTATTAATTTCTATAAACAACTTTTAATCCCTTTAAACTTAATGATTTGCGGAAGTTCCCAGTTGGAGCAATGAACTTATTATAAATTAATTTTTAATTTAATTTGTCTAGACACGTAAAAACTTTACCACTTTTTACCTGCATTTAGGGACATATCATCTTTGAGTGTATCTTGTGATATTCTTCATTTTTTTCCCTTCACATCCGAACCATATACTTTTGTGGCTTCATTGAATATTTATTTATTGTCTATACACTATTTGGTAATTGTTTATGTAACGTCTCGGTCTAGACCTATAACGGTTTCATGAAGAGGCACTTTCAGGTTGATGGGAACACTTTCAGTTTTATTTACAAACATTACACACACACACACACACACACACACACACACACAACACACACACACACACACACACACACACATACAGAGCTCTATTTACAAAAATGAAAATTAAAGATAATTTGATTCACAAGTACAATTCACTCCAAGGACGGAGATTTTTAGAGTTCTAGAGTCTACCTGTAAATACCTGGTCTGCGGCAGACCTTCACTATCATATGCCGTGATTCATGATGAAACCACAAGGGGCTGATTTTGGAGACAGGTGGAAACTCCGGCCTATTTAGTCACTTCAGAGAAAATAAAACACTCCTTGTCGACTCGTCTCAGAAATCTCTCCCTTCTTCACCAAAAAACTCATTTTAAGACAATCCGTCAAGAGGAGGGGGCGGGTCAGCTTCCCTCCCTTCTCATTGAGTAGACATTTCTCAGCTCATGGTTTATCCTCCATCGCGATAGAACAACTCATGATATAGTTCATATTCAGTCTGTAATTATTTCGACCGGTGAAGGTAGCACAGACATGGCGCTAATTTCATGAGTCTCATTATACATGATATCTGCTATCAGATTTGAGTGACAGGTTGTTCTCATTATTACGACTCTAAATGAATGTAATATAACAACCGCCGTAACTCGTCTGCTATCAAATTTGAGTGATGGGTTTTTTTGTATGACTGTCAAATAACATATATTCCTCTTATTTCATTCCTTTGGAATTTCATTCCTATTGGGATGAAATGCCAAACCACTTCTCGTGAGAAAAAAATGCTGCATTTAGGCTGAATTAACCACTAGTCAAATATTCGTTTTTTTTAATCAACGGACTTCTTGTTTCACTAATTGCTTGGACTGCTTGTTCTTAGTGGATACTTGTTTTACTCTTTGTCTTTTGGGACAAATTTTTAAGGTAATTGCCTCTAATTTCCATGTAGTACGTAACAAAATTTCAGAAAATTCCCATCGGATAGTGTATGCGAATCACTTATACACCATTAAGTTGTATTGGTTTTGAAAGCAGTGAATGCCTTAGACATCATCATTAGATTCAAACCCGAGTCCCTGTATGCCAGCTACGAGTTAGGCAGGGCTTTGAGATAGTTTTGTAAAATGGTCTATGGTAATCGGCAACTGAAATCAATGTGTAACAGATTCGACTTAAACCAGAATGTATTGTGACGATACGGAATGTATTGTGCACGAACATTGTGTGAATATCTTGCACCAAATGGTGTAATTTTCCAACTGTTAGGCTGCAGGTAAATGAATATGATATTTAGCTTATTATAAACATTCAAGGGGCTTTGTCAGATGAATCGATTTTCTCTACCGAGCAAACTACACAGCCGTATTATTAATTTTGAGGCTTACATCTTAGCGGCTCTATACACTGAAGTGACAAAAGTCATGGGATAGCAATATGCAAATTTTCAGATGGCAGTAGCATCGCGTAGAACAGGTATAAATGCGCAGTGCTTTCGCAGAGCTTTCATTTCTGTTCAAGTTATTCATGTGAAGAGGTTTTGACGTGATGATGACCGCACGATGGGAATTAACAGACTTTGAACGCGGAATGTTAGTTGGAGCTAGACGCATGGGTCATGCCATTTCGGAAATCGTTAGGGAATTCAACATTCCCAGATCCACTGTGTCAAGAGTGTGCCGAGTATGAAATTTCAGGCATAACATCCCACCATGGACAGCGCAGTGGTCGACCACCTGCACTTAACGACCGAGACCGTCGACGTGTGCAAAGAGTCGTAAATTCTAACAGACAAGCAACACTGCGTCAAATAACCGCAGAAATCAATGTGGGACGTACAAGGGACTTGTCTGTTAGAACTGTGCGGAGAAATTTGGCTTTCTTGGGCTATTCCAGCAGAAGACCGACTCGAGTGCCTTTACTGACAGAACGACATCGCTTGCAGCGACTCTCGTGGGCACGTGAGCATATCGGTTGGTCCTTAGATGAATGGAAAACCGTGGCCTGGTCCGATGAGTCACGATTTCAGTTGGTAAGAGCTGATGGTAGGGTTCGAGTGTGGCGCAGACCCCACGAAGCCATGGACCCAAACTGTCAGCAAGGCACTGTTCAAGCTGGTGGTGGCTCCGTAATGGTGTGGGCTGTTTTTCATGGCATGGACTTGGTCCTCTGGTGCGACTGGACCAAACATTGACTGGAAATGCTTATGTTCAGCTACTTGGAGATCACTTGCAGCCATTCATGGACTTCATGTACCCAGACAACGATGGGATTTTTATGGATGACAATGCGCCATGTCACCGGGCCACAACTGTTCGCGATTGGTTTGAAGAACATTCTGGACAATTCCAACGAATGATCTGGCCACCTAGATCGCCCGACATGAATCCCATCGAGCATTTATGGGACATTATCGAGAGGTCTGTTCGTGCCCAAAATCCTGCACCATCAACGCTTTCACAATTATGGACGTCTATCGAGACAGCAAGGCTCAATATTCCTGCAGAAGACTTCCAACGACTTGTTGAGTCCATGCCACGTCGAGTTGCTGCACTTCACCGGTCGAAAGAAGGGCCGACACGATAGTAAGAGGTATCCTATAACTTTTGTCACTTCAGTGTATCTTAGATTATTTTCTGCTTTAATGCAATCGACATATTTCCCTGGATGTTTTTTTGATTTGGATCCCTTCATCTAACCAGCCAAAATAACATGGTTTACTGAGAGCACGCATTCAGCTATCTTAAGAATGTTATAATTAATTTCTTTTGGATTTTGTTTACTTCTTAGACAATTTGTTTTACACCCTGATTTTGTAAATTTTGAATAGATACATGTGTTTATCTGCTGATACAATGCTAACTATTCATTTTTTTGACATTTGTGTTTGTAAAACATTTTCAGTTGTGTTGCTGCAGCTAATGTTCCCTTCGGATCTTTTTTTCTTTCATTTTTTCTTGGGGATATAGTCTTTTTAGGGTTTATTCAAAGCAAATGTAATTATGGTTTTTAATTTTTAATGCTGTTTTATTGTATTTCTATGAAGCACATGCGCATAACGAATATTGCTGTGGCTTATTATGGAAACTGTTCATGTTTCTATGTATATACTGTATATATAAATATATATATATATATATATATATATATGGGGTGTCCCAAAATTCAAGCAAAAAATTATTTCAAAATATGTATGGTAAAATACGAGGGTAAAGTGAAACGTTCTCGGCCTGACACCGAGATGCCGCTCCAATCAGCAAAAATTAATGTTTCCTGCCTGGGTGCAAGTGTCATCAGTTCGTATGAGAAGTTTCAACTTGTTCTCTCACCTAGTTTGTTTACTCGAATTTTTGCATTAGACGTCTTGCATGTTTTCCGTTAAAAGGGATAAACTTGAATATCGTGCGGTCAAAAAATTCTTCGATTTGGAAGGATTAACCCCTAAGGAAAATTTTTCCGAAGTTGACAAAAGTTTACGGGAACTCTGTTCCTTCCATGTCAACCGTTAAAATGTGGACAGCTGAATTTAAACGTGGTCGCACATCCCTCGAAGAGTAACCCACGTGAAGGACGGCCAAAAACCGCCACCACACTGTTAACCATCGAAAAAGTGCATGATATCGTGTTAGAAGATAGGCGATTGAAGGTGAGTGAGATAGGAAGAAAAGGTGAGAAACATCTTGCATGCAGAATTACGGATGCAAAGCTCTGCGTAAGATGGAAGCCACATTTGCTGAATGCCGATCAAAAGCAATTGCGCAAACGATTTTCACAGCAATCTTTGGACCAATTCAATAGGGATTCGACCGATTTTATGCGGCGATTTGTCACCATGGATGAGACATGGGTCCACCACTGCACACCAGAAACAAAGCAGCAGTCCAAGCAGTGGGTGGAAGTCGGTGGTTCAGCGCCAAAAAAGCGATCGCATCTTCCGGAAAGGTCATGGACAGCGTGTTTTGGAATGCAAAAGTGATCCTGTTAATTAATTACCTTGCAAAATGCAAAACAATTACAGGCGAATAATACTCCAATCTTCTTGACCAACTGGATGCCAAAATTCGTGAGAAGAGGCCTGAATTGAAGCTGAAAGAAGTCATCTTTCACCAAGATAACGCACCTGGGCACAAGGGTGCGTTGGCGATGATAAAACTGCAGGATTTGGGATACGATTTGCTTGGCCACCACCACCCCTGTTCTCCTGATTTGGGACTCTCAGACTTTCATTTGTTTCCAAACTTAAAGAAATTTGTTTCTGGGAAGCGCTTCTTATCCAACGAAGAAGTTGAGAGGGTCATAGATGAATATTTTCACACCTTCCAGACTCTCACTTCCGGAAAGGAATACTGATGTTGGAGAAACGTTGGAACAAGTGTGTTGAAGTCAAGGGAGATTATGTAGAAAAATAAAATCATTTTTAAACTGAAAGTCGCAGACTTTCATTTAAAAATGATTTTATAGAACTCGAGGACCGAACATGCCGAGAACTTTTCACCTTACCCTCGTATAAACAAAGATAAGTGATAAGCAATGAGCTAGAAACACGATACTTTGTATACTAAAAATCATAATATAATACATTCAATATACAAACACTCGGAAGTGCATCAAAATAAAAATAAAAATCTTTTAAATCTTTTTGCCTTAACCGGGAGCAAGTTTAGCCAACATCAGATGCTTTTTGTTTTGATGACGAAAAAAAATAAAAAAGGTGTTAAATTTAGCAATATTTGAAGATTTATCGCTTGGGCCCTGCAAAAGGAAGAGTACAGATAAGCTGACGTCCGCAATTTACCTTTAGAAGGTTTATCTCAGGTCCTGATAAAAATCTCTTTGGTAGCCGTCGTTTGAATATGTTTTAAAACATACTGCATTGTGAGTAGAAAAGAAAGCATTAGCTAAATACTAACGGTGGGCAGGTCAACCGGAACTTCATATTTATTTTGGGAGACGTGTCATATTTTTAATAGAATTAGATACAATAGCTAATTTTTATATACCACGATTAAAAATTACATAATTAATAGGACTTTAAAAATATAACCAAGCTTTTATAAAATAAATACAATGGGAAAAAATTAACAAAATGTTTAATAATTATAAGTTTATTCGATTTTTCTTTAATATATTTTTTTTTTTTTTTTTTACATTTGATATATAATTTAACAAGACTGTCGGCATCCAGCTGATTAATTAATTCTGAACATATTTATCGATAAATTTCATTGTTGAGTATAAACATTCACAGGAATATTTTGTACCAAAAATTGAAAATAGTCGTCAAGCTGGCTTTTTTAACTTAGAATAGCTTTGCTTTCGAAAACAATTTCCTGAATTCAATCAGGTAAAGAGATTTGGAATGTATGGTTCTCTTTCCATTTATTCGGAACGTTGGCCGATTGGCTAACGCTCTGCCCTTTGGTACAATAGCCTCCTGGTTCGAATCCTGGTGGTGGCATGGATGTTTGTGAGTGGTTCAGAATCCACATTAAACTGTAGGTCCCGGTCTAATTAGCATAAAGTGGGCACAAATTGACCGCAGAGCGACAAACCAAACTATCATTTTTAGTACTTCTATTTCTACCAATGCTGTGTCGGATAGAGTATTACATCATAAACATGAAAAACATCTTGACTTGGCTTTGTTTGCGGTAATTTTTTGTACACATTATGCTAATTAGACCTGTACCTACTGTTTAACGTGGATTCCGATCCACTAATAAACATTCATGCCACCATCATCTTGAATAATAGCAAGTGGAATAAAAACCCCGCAAATGTATTGAAAGCAATTGCAAACTTGAAACATTCAATGTATATTTGAAAAATATAATATATATTTGAAACTACTCAGATTTTCAAAACTAGTTTTGAAATTCGTTTTCAGTTCTACAAAATTTTCTTGATAATTATAATGTTCATTCATTTTATTTTCCTCGATATTTAAGAAACTTGCTTTCAAACGAGGAAAATGGTTAAATGTTTTTCGACTCCATATAATTTATGTGGCAAATTTAAATATTTATATAAAAATAAACAAACGCTGCTCTTTGATGGATCATTTAAATACAATGGCTGCATTTTTCAACCATTGCTATTTACACTCATTTAAATGAAGGGCGAGGTCTTTGCTACGTGAATTTTGCAGATTATTTCAGCTGATATATGACCTTCACGACTTTCACCTGCTCTGTTCTTACTGTCAAACTTAGTAGATTCTCTTAATACATTTGTCTGATTAAATGCTCATTTCGGAAGACGAATGTCATTAATTATTATTCGCACTCTTTGTTAAATACGTGCACAAGGGAATATTTTCATGAATTAAATATTATTAAAAATTTACGTTGAAATTTACTAATAGAAATATAATATAAAAAATTAAAAATATGTTTAAATAGAACTATTTGGCGCATATAGTAATTGAAATACTTTTCAGTAAAGAAAAACAATTAAAAGATGATTAAAAATAATTTTATGATTCAGTATCAACCAATATGAGTTAAAATCTTCAAAAGTACATCGCTAGGATTGTAAAAAATCAGAGAAAAAGCTATGTTGTTTTTTAATGAAGTGTGTAATGTAACTTCTCGGTCTATACTAGAAAACGACTTCAAGAATAAGGCCACTTTCATGATCATGGGGAACACTTTAAGTTTTATTTACAAGCACTATTTTTATATACAAATACAGAACACTGGATTATTATGGAAAGAAATAAAAAATTAAAAAAGTATAAATTTTATCACAAGTACAGTTCTTTCCAAAGTCGGAGCTTTTAGAGTTCTCGAGTCTACGACGAATCTAAAACACGTTGTCTGCGGCAGACCGTAATTATCACACGGCGTGATATACGAAATCACAAGGGGGCTCACTTTGGAAAATAAGCTGAAACTCCAGTCTATTCAACTACTTCAGAGGAAAAAACCCACTTCTGATCGAGTCGTCACAGAACTTTTCCTTTTCTTTTTCAAATATTTCACTTTAAGAAAATCCGTCAAGATGGGTAGGGGAGGGGATCAGCTTCCTTTACTTGTCATTGAAGTAGACATTTTTCAGTTAATGGTCGATCACCAATCACGATGGAACAACTCATGGTGTAGTCCGTATTCAATCCGTAGTTGTTTCGACTTGTGAAGGTCGCTAATTTCCTGAGTCTCATTATACATGACACCGAATATCTGTTATCTGATTTGAGTGACGGGTTGTTCTCATTAGTACAAAACACTCATTGCATGCAATATAACGACCCACAATATTGCTAGTCTGCTGTCAAATTTGAGTGATGGCTTGTTATTATGTACTTGTCAAGGAATATACATTCATTTCTCTTGGGAATGCAATGCCAAAACTCTTCCAGCGAGAAAAATGCTACAACACTAGCAAATAAAAAAAACGAAGTTCTTCTTTGAAGCCGCGTTTACACACAATAGCTGCATTTTTTCACCGTTGTTAAGTACACTCATTTAAATGAAGGGCGAGGTCTTTGCTACGTGAATTTCTCCGATTATTCCAGCTGATATATGACTTTCGTAACTTTCACCTGCTTTGTTCTTAATGCCAGGTGCCTCCTTAATAGTAGATTCGCTTTATACATTTGTTTGATTAAATGCTTGTTTACGTATACGAATGCCATTAAGTCTAGTTGATTATTCTCATGAGGAGGAAAAATGCTAATAGAATATTTTTATGAGTTGAATTTTATTAAAAACTGATGTTGAAGTTTATTTATCAAGTAAAAATATACTAAAATGAACATACGATTTTGCCACGCATAGTAATTGGAATACTTTTCAGTAAGGAAAAACAATTAAAAGGTTATTAAAAATAATTTTAAGATTTAATATAAACTATATCATTTAAAATTTTTTTAAAAATTGAACGAGGATTATAAAATATTTTAGAGAAAAGCTATGTCGTTTCTAATGAACTCTGTAGTGATGAAAAAAAATTAGTATAAATTAAAAAAGTGGCCTTTATTTAGATACAGAAACATTTTTAAAATTGAAGTGAAATATAATTTCTAGTTCAGTAACCAGAATATATTTTTTGTTAAATGTTTATGGCTTTTAGTTTGATTTGTATCCTAAGCAATGGCATTTAATTATTACTTTTGTCGACGACGATTTGCCAGTAACCTATCCTATCTCTAAATCTCTAAATTTAAAGTAACCTCTATATCTTGCTTTGTAAATGAAAGAAGTCTCTTAAACTTTTAATTAATAAAAAAAAAGTATGAATATATATCATTCTTTTTAGTATTATTATTATTTCAATTTTTTAGTAAGGAATAAAAGTTTAAAATGAAAAAAAAAAAGGTAATAAAAAATAAACAATAGAAACAAAAACAGTTGAAGAGTGCAAATTTGACTCGGCGGAGAAACTAACTGCATTATTTCCTTTTGACACAATATTGAAATATTTATTTAAAGTGAGGTCATATATAAAAATTAATCTCTATCCAGGAATTCATGATTTCTTTGATATTTGTAGATCCAAAATTTTCAGACATGCATATATTCATTTGTTCGAAATAATATCATTTTTATTATTTTGTTCCTAAGAAAACCGCAATATAAAGTAAAAATATTCATAATTGAGAAACAAAATATTTTTAACACATTTCATAACAAGACTAATTAAACATAAGACCATTCATTGAGGAAAAAACATTTAATTTATTGTACTAGAAAAAAAACTTTTACAAAATACAGTTCAATAAAAATAGTTGTTGCCGCTGTTCTAAAAGCGTGGGGTGCTTTGTATGACATTTTTAAACTAACTCTGCATTTCGGAATGAAACTAGTGAAAAATTATAACGATTGATATAGAGCACCCCACGCTTTTAGAACAGTGACATTCATTTTCTCGTCAGTCATTTTATTCTTATGTTAACAATTATTTTTCACTTTTTAGTTTAACTCTAAAAGCATGTTTTTTAGTGTTTTTAAACTATAATATTTAAATGAGGTCCCGGTACGGAGGACTGGAACTATATTTCTTACAATAATTTAATTGGGCTTAAAACAAAGGGTAAATGCGAATATGTCGAGTCAACCAGGATTCGAACAGGAATCTCCTAATTAGGCGCGTTATCCGTTGTGCCGCTGTCCCACGTAGGTTTGAATATCTGAAAGATGTCTGTAAATGTTTCTTTGCAGCTTATATAGTGTGTGTGAGGAGAAGCAGATCACCAGGGGAAAATGATGCGCCGATCAAGATGATTTTTTAAAGGCTGTGTGTTTTAATCACTAATCCTGACGATCCTAATCATGATGAGATAATAAACTTATCAAAATATTTTATTGTCGTCTGTCCTTGATAAGTCTACAACGTTTAAATTAAATCTGATCGCTTAAAGTAGGGCAAAATCGAGCCCAAAGAGTCAATTACATACATACATACATGCATACAAACAAACAAACATACAGATGAAACTAATAAAAGCGCATTAAAAAATCAAATAATTGGAGAATACGACTATAAGTAGGTCTTATTTATAATGACAAATAATAAGTAATAATGGCAAATACTAGAAATAGCAAATAAAAAAAAACTAATCTTTGAAAATACTATAAAATAACAATAAGTTCCAATAATATCATATTTCAAAATACATTCAAATTATACTAATATCAAATTCAAAATTGCTTATACCACATATAAGAAAAAATACTAAGACACAAAAACATGTTATCATATTAGCAGAAATAGTAGCTAACATTAGTGTTTGGTTACTCTAATTCTTAATCTAATTTTTACATAAAAAGACCAGGAGTCTGAACTAATAGTTCTAGCTCATCATTTCTAGTAATACCAAACTCAAACTCAGGCAAATCTTTAATTTTTTAGCATTAGATATTATGGACGTTTTTCTGGATAGGGCTCTTGATAAGAATCATCAAACCTTTAGCATCCTAAGGTTTGATAACAGTACTATTTAAGATTTCAGGTTTAACGTCTTTTCTAGGTAACATTAAAAAATGTGTGGGATATATTTTGTCGTCTGTTGACACAATTTTCCTAGATATCAATGGTTTCGATTTCATCTGGTTTGAACGAAGAAATAGGGTCTGTTGGGTTTATTCAATTCCTTCTATTACCTCACATTCTCCCTATATATATCTTGTTCAAATTTTCAATCGTTCATAAAATACTTTTTATTCATCCACTCAAGTTCAAATACATTTTTAAACTTGTAGTGGATGGTACTTGATGTTAATACAGTTTTTTCAAATATTAATTCATTTAATTAAATTTAATTAATTAATTTTAGTTTTTTTAGATTTAAGTAGTATATATCTACCAATAGATGACGCCAAATAAACTTAAGTGTGTGACTCAGTTTAACCTCATTGCCCAAGTTTAATTTGAATGCCTGCTTTGAACATGTCTTTGTTTCGCATTTAAGAATTCTACATTATTATTCACGAAATTCATTGAAGTCTGACCTAAAATATTAGCTCCTATAACTGCCTGAAATTGTAACTTTGAGGTTGGCACTACATATCATGTCAAAGTTAAATTATTACCATCTATAGTAACTTCCTGTTGAACAGAATCCTTGGAGGGAATCCTTGAACTTCCTATGTCTTCCAAAACTATTTCTTTGTTAGAAACATTCATCATCTCAATAAAAACATCTTCAAGTAATAGCCTTACGGAACTACCTATTTTGACAAGTGCGGCCACAGTTCTATTATATTTAACTTTATCTCTTTTGTTATGTGTCTTTCTGTAAACATTGCAGGATGGATTTGAGCAGCATTAATATCTGACGTTTCCTGATTTGCATTAAATGTTGCCTGACTTTTATTAACCCTCTTCTCAAATATTGTAACAGGTGGGCAGAAAGGTTCATAGGCTGACACGTAGATGGCGCTACTAGTATTAAATTCATATGATTTTTAGTTAGCTCTAACCTTCAAAAGACACGTGTATAAATTTGACAGCTGTTGCACTATTAGTATGTGAGTTATAGCATTTTTAGTGTTCAGTCCACCCTGGCTGACTGTCGATTGGACTCCGGTGTGAAATGATGGAGCCATGTTTCATCCATTGTCACATATCGACGCAAAAATTCGGGTTTATTACGATTGAACAGCTCCTAACACTGCTTAGAATCATCAATTCGTTGTTCTTTTTGGTCGATTGTGAGCTCGCGCGGCACCACTTTGAACAGAGCTTTCGCATATCCAAATATTCATTCACGATATGTCCAACACGTTCCTTTGATATCTTTAGCATCTCAGCTATCTCAATCCACTTCACTTTACGGTTATCAGAAATTATTTTGTGGACTTTTTGATGTTTTCGTCGGTAACAGCCTCTTTGGGGCGTCCACTGCGTGCATCGTCCTCGGTGCTTATTTCGCCTCGTTTAAATTTCACAAACCACTTCTCTACGGTTGATTTTTCTGGTGCAAAGTCCGAATAATATTTATCAAGTCAAGCCTTGGATTCAATAGTATTTTTTTTCGCCAAAAAGCAATGCTTTAATTAACACACGAAATTCCTTTTTATCCATTTTTTTTCAAACTAACAAAAGTTGCTTCACTAAAAATGCTATAACTCACATTCTAATAGTGCAGCAGCTGTCAAATGTATACACGTGTCTTTTGAAGATTAGGGCTAACTAAAAAATTATATGGATTTAAAACTAGTAGCACCATCTATGTGTCAGCCTATGAACCTTTCAGCCCACCTGTTACTGTGTTTGTTTTTGCTTTTTCCATCTTTCAGGAAGTCTCTCATTTTTTTAGTTTTAGAATCCATAACCCGAATTTCTTATAATTTTTTAAATTTAAATTCGCTTCTTCGAAGTCGTTTGTCTTCGTTTCTCTTCGCATTCCTCTCATGAACAAGTAAATAATAAAAAAAAAAATTTAAGTCAATTCCTTCTTTTTTTCACTATATTGCAGAAAGTCCTTTATAAATAATTTTCATTCATTTTTTTAAGTTTATCTGGCACCATCTATTGGTAGATATATGCGACTTAAATCTAAAAAAAAAAAAACTAAAATTAATTAATTAAATTTAATGTTTGAAAAAACTGTATTAACATCCAGTGTCATCCACTACAAGTTAAAAAAAATGTATTTGAACTTGAGTGGATGAATAAAAATTATTTTATGAACGATTGAAAAGTTGAACAAGATATATCTATAGGGAGAGTGTGAGCTAATAGAAGGAATTGTACAATTTGTTACTAATTTTATAAAATGTTACTATTCGAGATGCTAATTTAAAATTTCCTCGAGATGTTAATTAACCAGTTTTTGACTTAAGATACTATCATGCTAGATATCAGTGATATGCAGGTTAGATAAAAACAAAAGGCATATAAACATAACAAACATAAGGCATACAAAGCAAAAGCAAAAAAAAAAAAAAAAACTCAGTTAAAAGTCCTTTCCACCAATTAAAAATACTACAAAAGAAAACTATTAAATTCATTTAATAAAAAATAACTGTTCATTTTTTTGAAAATATATAAATTATTTTTTCAATTCATTGACTTTACAATTGCTTAATTTAGTGGTTTTTTTTAGCGGAAAATGATTTTGTTATGTGAAAATGCGATTAATATAATGTAACAATACATATTTTTTTAATGATTTATATATTATTTATATATAACATTAATTATTTATATACAATATTTAACTCAATCGAAAAAAATTAATTTATAGTCTTAGTTTCATACTGGAAACCCGAAAGAGAGTTGGAAATTTTGAAAAGTAACAATTATGAAAAGTTTCTTCAAACAATTGTTAAATTGTGAAAAGTAAATAAAATTTTAAAATTGTTAAATTGTTAATTTAATTAAGTTAATTTACTAAAATTGTTAATTTTAAACTGTTAAAATTGTGACAAGTAATTAATATTTTCGTTTATACGAATTTGATTAATGGAGTTTATTTTGTTATTTCTTGAAATATTTGATTTATGCTTCTTACATCATATTAAAACAGCGATTTTGAATTACTAATGTTCGACAAATTGGAATTCCAGATAAAATGATATCCATTCCCATTGTTAAATTAAACTAAGACGAATTTTAAATGAGAGGGGCTGAGATTTTATTTCTGTTCCACTTATATATATATATATATATATATATATATATATATACAAAAATAATATCTTGTTCTGCAATAAGAAAATATTTTCAGATTCTTTTTGTGGCTACTTGCTTGTGCTATCGATGCCCAATTAAATTACCTGTCAAGATTGCAAAAGCAGTTTCAATTTAGCTTGAAAAACATTTTTATTCTTTTTAATCTATAAAATAACCTTTAATTTTCTAATAAACAACTAAAAATATTTTCTATTTTATCAATACTGAATACATTTCTCGGATATGTACGACAAATTTCCAATTTGAAAACAATCAAAGTCAATCTTGCAAGATGTAAACATATTAAAAACATTTACCATTGTGATAATTGTGATATTCCGATAATGTTGTCTGTTATTTAATTATAATTCTGACAATTGTTATTGAATTATTATAATTGAATTATAATTGAATTATGATCTTTTTATACAATTGTTCTATATATTAATTGTGACAACTGTTCTTACTATATAATTACGTCAATTTTAGACATGACTGCCTGGTTGAAAATCTGGCCAAAATAGGGTTTGTGAACTCTGATATATGTGTTTTATGTAAGACAGAGAAAATGAATAAGGCTTATCTATTTGTTTGCTCGGAACTGGACTCTAACAAACAGAATGGTGATGTGTGTACTCTTTTACTGGAGACACACACAGAAAACATGTCCTGATCCCACGGACTTTATTAGGGAGTTTCTAGCTTTTTAAATTTTTATCCTTAGAACATTTAACTTGTTTTTAACTTTTTAAAGGCCTTTTGGACATTTTTGTTGAGAATAACTAGTCTTTTCCCTTTGTAATTTTGGCTTTGTTTAGATGTTTTTTTTTTTTTGTTTCTACTGCAAGTGGCCAAATTTGCATGGGTTGAGTTCCAATAGAGTCATAGGTAACAACAACAACATAATTATGACCGTGACAATTTTTGACAATTTTTCCTCCTATATAATTATTTCTGAGATACAATTATGTCTACTATATAAAATCACTGTGACAAATGAAAGACCAACAACCACGACAGTGATTTATAAATGATGTACATAACGATTACAATCGTGAAATATTTAAGGAAGATGCTCAAATCTATTTGTGCAGAACTGATTTGAATTTTGAAAAATAATGAATGGACTGAAATAACTTATGCCATCAATTTTTCTGATCTTGTAACAAAAATACTACTTTCGTCAACATTTTTGTCTAAAAATACGTTGTAGACAAAAAACTGTTAAATTGATCGAAATATTTAACAAAATTTATTGCAAATATTGGTCGTTTTTTTGATATATTTTTTTTGTTGTTGTTCTAATGCAGCTGGCAAACACTTAAAAAATGTCTTGGATGCCTTAAGGCAATCACCACTCTGCATCAACGTTACTCACTTAGCACTACCAGGTGCGTGTAGCATGAACATAAGCTACGGACCGAAGTAACAATATCTCCGCAACGCTCTACGATCATGTTAGACAATTAGTCTACCCACGGACCTACAGCCAGCTTAAGGTGGATCTCAAACCACTACAAACATTCCTGGCACCGCTGGGACTCGAACCCTGTGGTACCAAGCGCCAGAGCGCTAGCCATTCAGACATTCAGGCCCCTTTTTTTTTCTATAATGGTGTATTTTGAATAAGTTACAAATTTGCATTTTCATGAATTCATAATACAAACTGTTTTCCATAAATGTAGAAAAAAATCAATGATATGTTTCATTGTCATGTCACATTTAATCTAATCCTGGGTTTCAATCCATCTCTGGTACCAAAATATTATTTAACAAAGAAAGAAAAAGAGCATTTGAACAACAAATTTTATTAACAACAATGGGATATTAAAAGAGCTTAGATGTCAATCATTCTGTCATCAAACTAAGAAAAGAGGTCGATGGACGTATGCATAAGGGAGTGCCAGGGGGTGGGCCAAATGCAGGGGCGCTGGGTGATGGATACCTGGCATAGCATACAGGGGCAAGGTAAAGGGCGAGGCTGGGATCTTCACCTCGGCGGTCTCCACAACAGGGGCTTTGGGGGCCAGGGCTGCGAGCTCCTGGGCCTTCTCGGCGGTCTTCTTGTCCACGCTGATGTCTCCAGAGGGCTGGAATCCGATGTTGGCCCCTGCTTTGTAGTCGACCTTCCTGAGGTCCCCGTTGGGGTCGATGTAGCTGTAGCTGCCCGAGATGGTTCCGTCGCCGTTGGAGGATTCTTCCCTCTTGTGCGCCCCGGCGTCGTCGGTGCTGTACAGGAAGTTGTAGCTGCCGTTATCGTCAATCTTCAGCTCGGCCTCGCCATGCACAACGGCGAAGAGGCAGACAGCGATCACAATTGCCTGAAAGATGCAGGACATAGGTAAAAATAATGATTGTTCTACATTACATTACATTACATTGTGCATCATAGATTGTGAATTACATTACATTGCCATTACATTAGAATTGCAAGGCATCATAGATGTGTAGAATGTGCAATGACCACGCCCCAGCAAGTGTTTCATAAAGAATGTGCAACTAGTTCTTAATTCCTATGACACACTAAAATCTCAATACCTAAAACCTTAGAACATCGGAAACCTATTCTCCTCTACTTTCTCACGTTCCTACAATTACTTTTAACTTAAATTTCAACTTCATTCTCATTGTCAGGCCTCTATGGATAAACCTTCTTTGGTTCACAGAGTATGTTGAGTCCAGAGTGCCATATACTTTGTCTTGCAAAATAGAAGGATTGGCTGGAGCGTAAAAAACATGGCAAATAGGTTATACCAAAGATTCAGAATAGCTTCACACATGATATGAAAAAAAGTAGAAGAAAGATGTAGAATGCTAGTTAAGCAAGATGTTAAAAAGCAAGATGCAATATGGATCAGCACAAATGAAAAATTTTAAACAACACATATGAAGGTATTATAATTTAAAGTTAGGCAAATATTATAGGGAATTTAATATTAGGCAGTAAACATAAAAGATTAAAAATGTGTGGATGAACTCATATGGTGAGGATGGCTGCTGCAGGAAGCAAATGTCCTTCAGAAATGGTGACCAAGAGAAAGTGCAGGGTCAATATTTGAACTCGCTACCTAACCGTCGCTAGATATGAGTTCTAACCACTGGCCAGCAGATTTGCAAGATATTGAAAATGACCCGAGGACGCTAAGGATTAATAGGAAGAAAATAATTAGCTTTGGATTTCAGAATTTCAGCTTCTACAAAACGCTGAAAAGATGACTCTTAGTTCTTCTCGTTTCTCCACACCTCATCTCCATACCTAGGGCTATGCAGCCCCTACCAGTTAGAAAGGTAAGGGTATCACATTAGTGAGCTTCGTGCATGCTACGAACAGCCCACTGTCAGGTGAAAGGGAACCCCATGACTTCCGGGAGGACTTTTAAAAAGTAACTGCCCCAAATTTACATTTCGTATGGGAGAAAATCCAGAAAACTCAAACCAGGCAGCCGCAGAACACTGCTACCAAGTTCATACCAAATTGGATGGGGAAAATAGGTGGAACTTTTATTTTATGCCATACCATTTACCACTTCTTCAAGTATCTTCACTTCAAATTTGAACTCATTGTGAAGAGTGGTTCTCTTTTTACAGCATTTTGAACGTGCGGACTTTATTTATAATCATTCTGTATATATTTAAATAAATAAATTTATTTTTTTTAACAGCCAACAATTTTATCCAATTTTCACATATTTTGTCAAATAATGCATTTAAAATTTATCTAAATGAAACCTTTGAAATTCAGCCACTATCAATTAATTTCATCTTTAATTTTCTATTTTATTATTTACTGAAGAAGCTAAGGAATTGAAAAAGGCATATTTCGAATAATGCAATTGATGTGGAAAATTGTAATGAAAATTAAATGTTAAAATTGCACAGTTGCTTTATAAAGTTTCAGAAATTGAGTTTTTAAAATCCTTTAATTAAGAATTTGATGTCATTCTTCCGGATATAAATTCTGTTTAATTTTATTTTTATATTTATTCATTAGAAATGTTTTGAAACTTTCCAAGTAACCACTGAAGTTTCAATTTAATTTCATATAATTCAATTAATTAGTTATATTTCTACCTTCTATTTTGGAGAAGACGTAAAAATCAAAATAAACTGTTCTTCATTACGGTAGAATAATTTCTACTTAGTTTCGAAGAACAAAAAATAATTACTTCAAGTTCCCTTCGGAAATTGAATATTTCCTCAAAGAATAAAAAACTTCCTTTTCAATTGAATTCGGTTTTTTTTCGGCAAAAGAACCAACTGCTCATTTATTTTATTCTTTAAAAAAATACATTTCTCTCTTAACACTCATTGGAAATTAAATATATATATATACATTGTATTACACGTATAGATTGCTACATGCATATATATATATTTAGGAATTTTATTTATTTATTATATATATATATATACTAGCGGAACCAGGCATACTTTGTTCTGCCATACAAATGCATTGTAGAAAATTACAAATCGCGGACATATTTTCCATGTTCCAATATATGTGCATACTCATTTTCATGGATATCGTTTGAAGGGTCTATAAGGTGAAATGCTGCAGAACCATTTGGTTGCAAGTAACAATGAAGTAGATAGTGCTTTTCCATACTCGAATACGTATTATTACCAATTTTCAAAGTGATTGGTTGAACGGTATAGAAGTTGATATATTGCAGTACCTACTGATGTCGACTTTCAACAAAGGAGATAGGATAAAAACATTCTCCATGTTTTATCATACACACACAAAAAAATCTTATCAAAATCGTTCAAGCCATTTAAGAGGAGTTCAGTGTCAAACACACCTTACAGAAGAACCCGATTGCAGTGCCAACTACCGGGTTCAATTGTGAATCTAATCTCTCTGATATATATATATATATATGTATACAAATATACAAAATCAAAATGGAGTTTGTAGGGAAACGAAAATGCATGAATGTTTTCCTGCAGCGAAAGAGATATTTCACGTACATGATACATCATCTATCTTTTTATCAATTGGTTTATACTACGGTTTTGTTTGGTTTACATTTTCGGCTAATTAGATCGGGATTAGACCTACAGGGACCGGGGAGGGGGTCAACTTCCCTCATTTATCAATGGAGTAGACATTTTCTCAGCCCCTGGTCTTTCACTCATCACGATGGAACAACTCATGGTGTAATTCATATTCAATATGTAGTTGTTTCGACCTGTGAAGATAGCACAGACATTCGCTAATTCGAATATCTTCTATCAGATTTGAGTGACAGGTTGTTCTCATTAGTACAAAATCTAATTGCATGTAATATAACTGTTCACAATAAAGCTCGTCTAATGTCAAATTTGAGAGATGAGTTTATTACATATCTTTCAAATAACATATATTCTTCTCTCTTGGGAATGAAATGCCAAAACTCTTCTCGTGAGGAAAAAAAATGCTACAGCAGTGTAACATTATATTTATTCATGACAATTTTTTACGAATTTACAACTGATTCGTTTGTTTATGCTTTGGTAATTTTGTCTGTGACTGAAACTTGATTTTTAAGATATTTCCTTGAAACCAAGAACAGAAATAACCTATTCTAGAATAATCCTGTTTTAATTGACTATTCTGTTGGTCAATGAATGGAAAAATGTAATATCCATATTGACATTTACGTTTCGTGAATGAGTATTTTATGTAAAAAAACAAATTAGATATTGCGCTAAAATTAATTGATTCTATGTTTATATCATATCTTGTTTATAAATAATGTCGTTTTTATAAGTTTATTATATCGAAATTACCCAAAAGTATACTTTTCTTTATTTTTATAAATAATTGTACTAATTGCTTTATATGTTTTTTAAGACATCAAGTTTGATAAAAACTGAGTAGTTTTGGTAAAAAAAAGTAGTTGAATAGAACACGAATTTCAAGTTAGAAAAGAATCTAACAATTTAGATATTTTAAATTAGTTAGATTTTAGTTTAGCCATTGTATGCAATTATCTTAGTTTGGTCAATTGTAAGGAATATTTTTTAAAAGTATTGAAATTTGAAAAAGGAATTTTAAAACATTTCTTATTAAAGAAATTCAAAAGATGAACATTCACAAATTCAATAAAACTTTCAAGTTACTAATGGTTCAGAAAAAAAAATCCCCTTTTCATATTTAAAAAGATTTATAGAAAAGAATCAGTAAGGAAGCTTTTTAAATAGTTTTATCGCTTTTAAACCTCTTTCATTCATTGGCCTTTGTTACATTCTCTTTTAAGTCAACTCTTTATACTCCTGTTTAAATTTCTAATGATCGTTAATAAATGTTGAGGTCATAAACTAAATCAAATCGTTGTAATCAAGATTTCTGAAATCTTTGCTATGGAATATTGTTATAAATAAAAGATTTGTCAGCTAAAAGAGACAAGTAATTTAATTTATATCATACATTAGTCACAAAAATTTTATCCAATTAATTTATTATAAATATTAATTATAATGTTAATAAAATAAATAAATCATATATATATATCTATATATACACACACACACTCAAGAGCCAAAACATTATGACCACCCCTATATTTTGCAATGAACTCGCCTGGATGACGTGGAAGGCACGTGATCAGGTGGAAGTGGTATTTAACTGCTGCTGGAGAGTCTGAAGAATCATTCTTTCACTTACTTCTGTGTGTGATGGGAAAGGCTGTGGATCTAAGCGACTTTGATATAGGGCAGATTGTAATGGCTCGAAGGCTCGGAACAAGTATTTCCGAAACTGCACGACTCGTGGGTTGTTCGCGATCTACAGTTGTTAGCACTTATGCAAAGTGGATGAATGACGGTGAAACTAGCAGTAGAAGACATGGTGTTGGACGTCCACACTCTATCGAAGAAAAAGGTCGTCGGAGACTGTCTCGCATGTTGAAGCAAAACCGGGCCAGACAGTGGCTCAGCTGACAGCCCAATACAATGCAGGGCCAAGTAGAATAGTATCGGATCACACTGTTCAGTGGACACTGTTGGATATGGGGCTACGCAGCAAACGTCCCACTCGTGTGCCTTTGCTGACCAAGCGTCATCGCCAACTGCGCCTGCGGTTCCAACAGGACAACGCCCCTTGTCACAAGGCTAAAATTGTGTTGGAGTGGTTCCAGGAACATAATGCTGAATTCCAGTTAATGTCCTGGCCGCCTAACTCACCCGATCTTAATCCGATAGAACACATTTGCGATGTTCTGGGTCGCTCAAACCACCAATTCCATCAAAGACCACCAATTCGCAATAGCTCGGATTTGCGTGACCGTTGCTTAAACATCTCATACATTCTGTCTCCGGCTATCTACCAAGGATTTGTGGCATCCATGCCAAGGCGGGTTGAAGCTGTGTTGCGCGCCAAAGGTGGGCCAACTCGTTATTGACAGGTGGCCATAATGTTTTGGCTCTTGAGTGTATATAAATATATGAATACCACCAGTCAATAAAAAATCACAGGTGAACTGACAAAGATTGAGCTAGAAACAAGACCATTATCAGCAAAGGCCACAATTGTATTCCCTACACTTTAATTTCCACAAAAAAAAACTTGTGTAACAAAGCAATAGTCATAATCCAAAGTTCTAATCTAGTTTTGAGCCAAGCACCCTGGCTTCGAAAATCCAAATCTAGTTTTCTACCAGGTTACTGTGATCCAAAGACAATGAAAAACTGTTAATTAGATCTGTAGTTTAAAGGTGTGTAGTCAGAGTTGGAAGTAGGCATAAAAATTCAACCCCTTACCCTTTTACAGTAATAATTTCTGTTTTTAAAAAAAATCTAGGAATTTCTGTCTAGGAATTATTTAATCTAGGAACTAATTCTTCTTTTTAGAATATTTTTTTAAAATTATCTAGGAATTAATGTTAAAATTAAATGTTAAAGAGGTAATTCAGTTGTATCCTTCAGTAACACAACCGCTAGCAAAGACATTGACTACTTTAGCAGCAAATCAAGTAGGTTTTGAGAGACCTTTCTCAGCTGTGAAGTTTATAAAAATCTTTCTTAGATTATGATTAACGAGAGAAGATCTAATGGAAGCTATTTTATTTTTAACAAGATTTAATATATCTGTGTTTTAAAATGTGCAATTTTCTTTAGTTTGTCTTAATTCATTCTGTAACACTTTGGTACCTATTAATTATAGTATGTAATTTTTTAGGACATATTTTTTGTAAGCAAATTTAAAGTACAAGTATTTCTTATACATTAGTGCAAATATTACATATTTAAAAAATACTTTGTTATTTATAAACTGTTTTTACAGATATACGAGTTCAATTAAAGTTAATGAATTTATTTCCCAAATTTTTCTAAATCCATTAGTAAAGATAATTGTTCATAAAATTGGGGTAAAAACAAGAGTCGGCATAAAAAATTCGACGTATAAATCATTAATTTTTTTATCGCATCGTAGACATTTTTAGTACGTTCTTTTTTCTTTTCGTTCAGATAACAAATTTATGATGGAATTTCTAACATAATAAATATATGCAAATGCAATTTTGCCTTTAAAAAGTTACGATTGTTTCATTGCGGTATACTAGGTTTGGTTTGTTGCTCTACCGTCATTTTGTGCGCACTTCAGGCTGATTACGCGGTGTGCTAGGAGTTGTCCCGTCAGACGATTGTGTTAGAACAGAACTTTGACCAAACAGTTTGTAGAAAAATGTTATAGAACAAACATTTTTAGTTAACAAATATTTTATATTTTTAGTGAAATTTGGAATTTACACAGTAAAAAAATAAACCCCTTTCCATGTCACATTTAGTACTTTAGCCATTGATTAAGAATTAAAAGTTTAATAAGATAAGAAAAAAATCCAATGCAATTTAGGATTAAAACAAACCTAATCAGAAAAAGTATGTAAAATACTCACAAATTTCATGATGAAGTCTGGGACTATTATCACAGAAGTCTTGCGGAAATGAAGAACAAGCTCCGATGTGATTTCATCCGAACTTCCATGTTTCTTTTATACCCCTAAAAGTACATTCCATTAAGAATTTTTTTCTGTGCTCCTGTTACGCGATAAATGGTATTTGTTACAATTTGCAGCATCTTCAAGGTTGACCACTGGCTCCAACCAGCGCATCGAAGAAAAAAATAATTCTTTGTTTATCTCTTCTTCCACCTTCAGGTTTTCTTCATTTTAGTTGGTTGAAGGACTTTCCGCCGAATTTTGTCACGTTGGTGTTTGGGTAGATTATTTGTTAGAATAGCCAGAGGTCATTTACTGAAGTAAGGAAGTGATTTTATTGCGTCATGTCAATCTCTTTAGGTAACGTTTGACTAATTTGATTAATTAGTCAAATGTTAACTACGGAGATTTGTTCGAAGTTTGTTTATTTTGAAAACTATGTTACAATGCACACATAAAGTTTGACTTTAACGAAGTACATTGATGTCCGTAAATTAAGGATAATGAAGTTCAGGCAAAGAGACAAAAGTAAAACAAATTTGACTTATTTGTAAAGTCTATTTATTAAACAAAGGTAAAGAGCAAAAAAGATGCTATGACATAATTAATAAAAATTGCGATTTTTACTCACTGGAGCAAATTTCAAAAAAGAACCTATTTACAAAAAAAAAGTATAACATGGTTAGTATGATGGTTAACATGGAGTATGTCTCCCGGACGATGCAATACAGGCCTTACAACGCCTAGGCAGGCTGAGTATCAAATTATCAACCTGATCTTGGGGAATATTACACCACTCATCAAGCAATGCCCTCCCGGTTGAGTTCCGGTTGACGGGCTGCAATTCGTCGGCCAAGCATATCCCACACATGCACTATTGGATTCAAGTCCGGTGAGTATGCTGACCAATCCATATGGGTGATATCCTCCAATTGAAGGCATTAGTCTACAATGTTTGCACGGTGAGGACGAGCGTTCTCATCCATAAACAGAAATTCAGCACCCATGGCGCCCCGAAACAAATGTACATGTTGTTCCAGAATGACATCCCGATAGATGTGGCCTGTCATCGTTACACTCTGAACATGCAGGCCAGTTCTGTAACCAAGAATAATCCTACCCAAACGACCCATCCTGCACCACCGTAACGGTGTCGTTCAATGGTGTTCTCTTGGTGATAACGGGTACCTGGCGCTCTCCATATGAAAGTCCGGCGAGAATCAGACTGCAAACTAAACCTGGAGTCGTCGGAAAACAACACACAAGACCACTGTTGCGGTGTCCACAATGCATGCTCTCTACTCCAGGTTAATCGCAGGCGACAGTGAGTTGCGGTAAGTGGAACACATCTGACAGGCCTACGAGCATATAGACCAATGTGCCCTAAGCGTCTGTACACGGTCTGCCTTGAAACTGTCGTACCGGTAGCTGAAGAGAGCTGACGAGACAGGTCTGATGCTGTGCTCCGTCTGTTTCTTTTGGCAGTAACTGCTAAATACCGGTCCTCATTCGGCGCTTGTAACTCGGGGCGACCTGTGCTGTAACATCTACTCACATTACCATCATCTTGGAATCGTTGCCAAAGCCTGGAGATGACACTCTGGGAGATTCAAGTTCCTCGGATACTTCCAGCTGGGTACGTCCACATTCCAGTCGTCCGATAATTCTACCACTTAAAAATCATCCAAATGCTTCCTTTATGCCATAACTATGCGGTTATTGCACTGAAAGGCTTTTTAAAGCGCTTGTGAACAATTTTACTTCTTGCCATCATTCCTTATATACCCCTCTCTTACACTCACGTCATTGTGGCGTACTATCAGCGCCATCTGGTGGTTTCCTGTAATTTGCATATTCTTCTTCAAGATGTGTGTGATAATTCTACAGGTGAAATTTTTATTTTAGAGTTCAATTTCTGTGATTCCGAATTATCCTTAATTTATGGACATGAGTGTATATTGACAGAGTTAGCTGCCTTGCAATTCTTTCTGGATGATTAACATTGACGATGATATTGTAAGAGAAATATGGTTTGCTCAGTATATATAAAAGGAAAAAAAAAGAAAAATTTGAAATTTAAAAACACATATAGGATAAATAAAGTAACAAATAGAGAGAGCTGATAAAAATATTGTTTAGTTAAAATGTTCAGTGTTCAGCGTCAGCTGACATGCACTTCTATCTGGATGATTAACATTAAGGATGATATTGTAAGAGAAATATGGCTTGTTTAGAGTAAAATTAAAAATTTTAAAAAACAAAACATAGGATAAATAAAATAACAAATATAGAGAGAGCTGATAAAAATATTATTTAGTTAAAATGTTCATTTTAGTATTGATGGGAAGAGTAATGTCATAATCGGGAAGGCGTTTGTAGAGAGTATTAGGATTATTAGGAATATTATTATAAAAATTAATTGCGAGCCTGTGAATTTTTAATAAGGAATTTCAAGAGCAGAGAGAATATCTTTATTTCTGACGAACCACGGTGCATCAATTACCATGCGTAATATTTTATTTTCAAGAGTTTGAATATTTTTGATTCTAGATTTGCAGGCGGATCAAAATATTGGACTGGTATATGTTATGATGTAGACCATATAGACAATAATTTCAGTATCAATGTTGGTATGGCTATTGCGAGATATAAGAGGGTAGAGTTCTTTAACAGCCACATTGAATTTATTTTTGACATAATTGACGGGAGTTGACGTAGTCGACCAAGTTAGAGTGTTAAAAAATATTAATATTAAGAATATTAGGCCGTTTCCAAGTATAGAGAACAGCTTCAGTTTTAGAAACATTGAATTTGATACACTAATTAGAACAAGAACATAAATATAATTTTTATTCAAGAACATAAATATAATTTTTATTCAAGAACATAAATATAATTTTTATTCAAGAACATAAATATAATTTTTATTCAAGAACATAAATATAATTTTTATTCAAGAACATAAATATAATTTTTATTCAAGAACATAAATATAATTTTTATTCAAGAACATAAATATAATTTTTATTCAAGAACATAAATATAATTTTGAAACATAGAAGCAATATAATTGTCATTTTATTTCGAACAAGACTAGCAGTGTAATCAGCAAGAGAGAACTGTTAGGTTTTTTAAGAATGCCGTTCATTCTTCGTGATGAGGAATAAGATGAGGTGCAAGAACAGATCATGTTACAATTTGAAAATCTTATAAATATTATTAGATTGAATAGTTAGGAGTATGATGTCATTAGAATATTATAGTTTTAGCTGTTGACACATAGGCGAAGGAGGAGAATGCCTTTCTTGAGGTTGTTCAAGGTAAATGACCCATTTTGAGAGTCGTTTGATAGAAAATCAATCAGGCAATCTGACTGTCTTCAAGAGGAGCTCATACACAATATCCAAATCTACAAAGGTGAAAGTTGCATTTCTTGAGAACCTTTAAATGTAACTGGCCCGCATGTCGGTTTGGAAAAAGCCGAAAGTCTACCAGACGATCTATCTCCACTATGTCTAAATCTTTACAAAAGTAGAGGCTGGTTTTCTTGAGGACTTTAAGAATAAATGGCCAACAGTTACACGTCGAAAAAAGCCAAAATAAAAAAAAAATAAATAAATAGAAAATAAATAAGTAAAAGTAAAAACACTACCAGCCAATCTCACTATGTGATTTGCACATACACTATGCCCAAATCTACAAAGATAAAAATTATATTTCTTGAGAGCTTTCAAAGTAACTGACCCATATGTCATTTTTGAAAGAGCCGAAAGTATACTAGACAATGACTACGCTATGTCAAGTCTGTAAAAATGGAGGTTAGCATTCATGAGCATTTAAGTGTAACTAACCAACATTTGTAAGTCGGAAAAAAGCCAAAAGTCTATCAGACAATCTGACTATGTGAGATGCTCAAACACCGTGCTCAAATCTACAAAGGTGAAAATTGCATTTCTTGAGAACTTTCAAGGGTAACTATCCAGCATATCGTTTTGGAAAAAAAAGTATCAAACAATCTGACTATACTACGTAAAAATCTACAAAAGTCAAGGTTGGCTTTGTTGAGGACTTTAAGGTAACTGGACAGCATTTGCAAGTTGGAAAAAGCCCCCTACCTCCCCCAAAAAAAATACCAGACAATCTGACTGTGTTAGATGTTCAAACCCTATGTCCAAATCTACAAAGGTGAAAGTTGCATTTCTTAACTTTCAAGTGTAAGTTTCACTGGCACATATGTCGTTTTAGAAAAAGCCGAAAGTCTACCAGAAAATCTGACTGTACTACGTCCAAATCTACAAAAATGGAGGTTGGCTTTCTTGACGACTTTAAGAGTAACTGGCCAACATTTTCAAGTTATCAAAAGCCAAAAACTCCACAAGACAATCTGACTATGTGAGATGCCAAACATTATGTTTAAATCTACAAAGATCTACCCGGATACGATGGCAGTGGCTATAATGCAATGACATCTTATACTCGTATGTTAGTTTGCATAAATTACCATCGGAAAGGAATGATGTGCATCAATATTCTGATATTCTGCTTAGAAGTTTGCCGTTCTAGTGTTTGACTGGTGATAATTTTTGCAATAGCATGCCAGTGGCTATTGGCTAATTGCAAATTACATTTTAGAATTAGAAATCATGTCAAATTATTCAGCTGAAAATTAATTTTTCTCAAGATTAAATAAACTTAAAAGAGTTCATGACGATAATACTTAATTCGTTAATATGAAGATAGTTTATTCTAGAGTATAATTATTTACTGTTTCTTCAACTTCTGCATTGTTTCAGTGTTGTAAGGACTTAATCCGAGAATGCGTGTAATAGATTTTGGTTGCTACAGTTAGTTAACCTGACCAGTAATTGTTAGAAGATTGTAAATAAAAGAATTTCAAAAGTTGCTAAAAATTTATTATTTATCGCTTAAGTGAAAATAATTTTAAGATTAAGGTTATTTACAGCGAAATTTGATTTTAATGATAAAAAAAAAAGATTCTCTCCCCAGAATTTTAGAAAAATTTTTTATGTTCGTAATCAGATCCTAACATTTAAGGTTTGGTTTTGGTTTGTCGCTCTACGGTCATTTTGTGCACACTTTAGGATACACATATTCTAGTGGACTAATTGGTTCCACTAATTGGATTGCGAACCACTAAAAAACAGCCATGGCATCTCAGAATTCGAACCTGGAGCAAATGGTACCAAAGACCAGAGCACTATAACATTTATTGAAGCTTTACTGTTAAGATATATTCATTCGGTATAACTGTCTTAAACATATAACGAATAGCAGTAAGATTATTTGAAATCATTAGATGCTCATAAGCAGATTGAATATATATTATTGGAGGTCAGTTTCCTGATATACTAAACTCTCACGTTGTGGAGAATCAGCTAATCAGAAGTCTGTGTGCAGGAAAACAAGCTTCCGATTGTCTGGATTTCCACGATGTTAGAAATTCAGTATTCGGTCGAAAGGGTCCATATTCGGCCACTTAACTTAATAAAATAAATGAGCGATAACGTTTTTGGTTTGTTGATGGAAAAAAAAATTGTAGTGGCTCGGAATCCCCTTAAAACCGTACGTCCCGGTCTAATATGATTGTAATTGGGCTGGAAACCCTACACTGAATAAAAAAATATCCTGTCTCGAAATCTAGTAGGCAGAAGATTTTTGGCCCATCTTGGGTTGTAGTGTCAGGGAGTTAGTTAATTAGTCAGCATTATCAAAATATTTACTAACCATAGCAGAATGACATATATAAGTAAAATGAACATATGGGTAAGACGATATGTGATCTCTGTTCTAAATACAAGAGTTTGATGTGCTGTTGCTCCTGTTCTTGGTAGATATCTACACCAAGTCTTCGAACCCTTACGGACTCATGGTTGAAGGGGAAAGGTGGCAGCTTCTGTTGTGATGGAGCATCAGTAGGTAGAAGTCTGACTTGGCTTCGTGAAGCTCTTACAGTCATATAAGTTCAGGACCTATGGTTTAAAGTGGATTACGAACTACTACAAATACCCATGGCACCGTCGGGACTCGGACCCGAAATCTGTGGCACTGAGCGGTAAACACTCGGCCATTCAGGCTGCAGAGATTGATGTAAAAACTTTGGAGTTTTGCAAATTTAGGGATATGGGTTCGAAAGAAACTGTAGACAGAGAACTTATATACAGGATAGCATGTTATTAGCAAAAGTTCTGATGTCGTAGTTTTCTTAAACATTTGGGTAAAATACTTTCAAATAATCGAAGAAAAACAACAACATAAATTTAACTTTTGAATAAACTAATTTGCAATCATCTGTCAAATTCTGAAAATTTTTAATTAACATATAATAATGATACATAATTTAAAAATGAACATATAATGATATGTTTAATTTAAAAATGAACATATGATAATGATATGATTAATTTATAAATGAACTTATGATAATGATATGATTAATTTTACAAAGGACATATGACAAAGCGATCTGTAATGTGTGCCTTTCTGTTCTAAACATAAGAGTTTGCTTTTAGAACACTTTGGATTTGCAAATCTAGGGATATGTGTTCGAAGCTAAACTGTACACATGGAACCTATATACTAGTACGTTACCCTAGTTTTTATAAACGTTTGGGTTTTTCACTCTACGGTCTTTTCTAGCATATTTTGGGCCAATTAGGGCGGGACCTACAGTTTAAAATGGATTCTTAAACACTCGCAAACATCTATACCACAGCTAGGATTCGAAATTAACGCTGTGGTAGCAAAGGACACAGCGCAAGTCAATTGACCTCAGATCGCTGAACACTTTGGAGTTCTGTCAATCTAGGCGTGGAACCTATATACAGGCTAACCTGTTATTAGCAAGGTTCTGATATCCTAGTTTTCTTAAATAGTTGGGAAAAAATATTTTGCAATAAATTTAAAAAAAAAAAAAAGCGTAAATTTAACTTTTTGAGTAAACTAATTTGCAATCCTTTGTCAAAAATCTGAAAATCTTTACAAAAAGATTGAATAAAATTAGTAAAATTGATGAAGTAGGCCACAGTCTATGATTGAATTTTTATCTTTAGGGAATAACGTCGGGATTTCTTTTCCAATTTATTGCACCCTACAGTTAAGAGAACTACTGTGTTGCAACCGTCTAGCTTTTGATCAAATAGAGCGACGCCAAACAATCTTTTGTTTGATGTTCGGAACGCAAACATCTGCTGCGGAGGGGGAATGAGGTGGGATTTTTGGACAGGGTGGGGCAGAAGAGCTCGACCCAAGGTCACAGTTGGCTCTTCACTCATGACCTGCAGGATTAATTATCGCCTGCGCCAAAAAGACATGGCATTTTTATTTATTATGTAAGCATCCGTTATTTCTTTTGTGGTTTCGGTCTGCGAGTAATACGTGATCGGAAAATTTCGCTCATAAAAATTGTCGCCTAGTTTTGTCTTTTTGCTTTGATAACTCTTGGTACTTTTTTGGTGATAAAAAGAGAAGGAAAATAAAGTTCCATTTCATATAATATAAATGGTTGATAATGTTGGAAAATTGTATGTAAATCTTTATTTTTAGTCAAAGGACAATTTTAATAATCATTAATGTTAGTGAGTTAATTGCTTTTATTCACACACACATGCACACGCACGCACACACACACACGCACACACACACACATAAACACACATATATATATTTGAGACATGTTAATTTTTTTTTTTTATTGATGCTAAAGAAAAAAAGCGCGACATCTAACAGCTTGACAGTAGACATAACTCAGTCAGCCTCTAGATTATGGTGATGTCTCCTGCCAAGCCTCTAGATGGCACGCGTTTTCATGTAATCTTTTGTTTTGTCCTTTTTTTTGCTTGTGCATTATGTATAATTATAGCCCTTACTGTTACATTAATGAATTAAATTTGAATAATTATATTTATATAAATAATACCTATTATATAATAATACTTATTATAATTCTTATTTATATAAAGCTACAACCTTGCCTCACGTTGTCAAAAATACTTGCTTAATAAGCATTCTAAAGGTTAAATAATGGCATATATATATACATATTGTAGAAAAATTCAAATATCAAAGGATGGTTTAAAAGCATTTGGTTAGTAAAAATTTTTTGCTTTGCAAAATGGTCATTTTTCAGTTCACTACACTTTCAACAGCAGAAATGTCTGTACTGTACATGAAAAGATTGAATTTCTCTGCTCATGAAACAACTAAACTGAACATGAACAAATGAATTACACAGTACATAAAACAACTGTTCTGAATACGAAACAAATATAAAACTTGTATTGCACACGAAAACAGCTGAAAAATTATGTGCTGCACATTATGTAATAAAAAAAAAGAGAGAGCTTTATATATTTTTGATACTATATGAAGGTATTTCAGATTTGAAGTATGTTTATTTTTTGTAGATTCAAAAATCAGTTCATTCTTCCTTCTAAAAACATAACTTTACAGAATAAACGGAATATCGAAATATTTAACCGCCCCAATACTGGTTTAAACATAACTCAGATATAACAAAAAAAATGTAATACACATTTTTGTAAACTGTTGACGCGTCTGTATTTCTGTTAAAAAATGAAATTTTCCGAGCAGCAGGCACGTAAACATTGCCGAGATCATTGGTCATGCTAATCACCTTGGAGGGACAGTGGAATACAAACAAACAAAATGTATTTTTGATCTCTGTGAAGGGAGCCTTGAAAATAAAGATGAGTCCACACCCTGACCTCGACGGGATGAAGTTTCCAGGGCAGCTTTTTTTTGACATCGATTCGGAACGTCTAACAGTAACCGTAAACGCTTTTGATTGGTGTTCGGCCTTCCAAGAACCTTGATCGCCATCAAAATGGATTGATTAAGGATCAAGTTTAAAATTAAAGCGAAGATTAGCCCAACATCTTTTCTAACTCAAGATTTATATTAAGTAAGTATATTTCAATACAAATAGATTAATATTAAATTAGATTAACAGATTAATATTAAATAAGTATATTTCAATACAAAACAAGATTAATGTAGATTCTCAGATTAATATTAAATATATTTCAATACAAATTAATAATAATTAATAAGTATATTTCAATACAGAATAATATTAAATAAGTGTATTGCAATACAGACTACTATTAAATAAGTATATTTCAATACAGACTAATATTAAATAAGTATATTTCAATACAAATAGAAAAATATTAAATATAGTTTCTCAGTTTAATATTAAATAAGTACAGATTATCAGATTAATATTAAATGAGTATATTTCAATACAAATAGATTAATATTAAGAATAAATTCTCAAATTAATATTAAATAAGTATATTTCAATACAAATATTTAATATTAATCTATTTGTATAGTATATAGATTGTATTGTTAATCTATTTGTAAGTATATATTCTCAGATTAATATTAAAAGTATAGATTCTCAGATTAATATTTCGATACAAATAGATTAATATTTAAGTAAGTATATTTTAATACCAATAGAAATATAATGGCCCATTTTGCCAAACCTTTTATTTTTGAAATAGAAAAGTAATCAAACTATTAAGTAAGTATTAATCTGTATTTTTCATTTAAAAAAGTCTATGGCGTAATTTTGTTCTCTATTGTAAAAGTAGAAAACCGTAACACCGTAAACCGTTCTTCGTATTTTTCTTCGGTCTGAAATTATTTCTTTATAATATTGTTAGTTTTTGTTCTCAGAATTTTGATATCACTCTAATTACTTCTTTTGTGTTGATAAAAGTTTTTATCTTTCAATAAGTTTTTAGAATCTTTGCACGACAATTCTTTTATTGAACATTTTAACTTAGCTGCAGCTTTTAATAATTTTCGAATCCTCTGACATTAGAAGTGATATGAATAACTAATCCTCTTAAATAATTAAAATTTTAGATAATTTAATTTGATCGAATTAAAAAAAACATTGTTTGATATTGTATTTAACCGAAACGAAGGAGATTTTCAGACTATTTCGTTTTTGAGTTGAATACAATGCAACATAGTTTTTAATACCTGGGATCTATTTGGTTCATATTCGAACCATTCAATCATAAAAATTTATCAGTAGTCGAATGTATCATCATTCAACGTTACGGAATATATCATAACCGTTCAAACATACAAATGTGCCAGAACTGTTAAACCATACGTATGTAACAAGAACTATTCAGCAGTTCGAATGTATCACGTTATACGAATGTAGTAGAACCATTCAACCATAGAAATGTAGAAACCGTTCAACCATATGAATGTATCAGAACCTTTCAATCATATGAACGTATCAGAACCCATCAATCATACGAATGTACCGGAACCATTCAATTATAATGTATTGGAACCATTCAACCTTACGTATCAGAATCAATCAACCATACGAATTTATCAAGAAGCGTTCAATCATACGAATGTACAAAGCGATTAACCATACGAATGTATCAGAACTATTCAACAATTCGAGATTGCACCACCTTATACGAATATATTAGAACCACTCAACTATACAATGTATCCAAAAAAACCATTCAACCATACAAATGTACCAGATCCGTTCAATCATACGAATGCACCATAACCATTCACCATAAGAATGTATCAGGTTGTAAAAACGTACTTAAAACAGTCAACCATATAAAATTATCAAAATGAACGAATTATTGTCAAGAACCGTTCATCATACGAATGTATCAGGTTGTAATAACGTACCTGAAACAGTCAACCATATAAAAATATAAAGGGAGGGGGGCTTCAGCTTCTCTCATTTCTCAGCTCGTGGTTTATTACCCCCATCACGAAGGAACAACTCATGGATAGTCCATGTTCAATCTGCAGTTATTTCGACCTGTGAAGGTCGCACAGACATTCGCTAATTTTATGAGTCTCATTATACATGATACCGAATATCTGCAATCAGATTTAGGTGACAAGGTTGCTCTCACGATGTAGAAGACTCTAATTGCCTGTATATAACTACCCACAACACTGCTTGTCTGCTGTCAAATTTGAGTGATGGGTTTGTTATCATTTGCAAATAACATACATTCCTCTCTCCTGGGAATGAAAAGCCGAAACTCTTCCATGAGAAAAATGATACAACACCCTTGGCCACATTACGTGGAAATTGGACATTTAGTTTTTTATAATTATATATTATCATTAACAAAAAAGAACAAAAATAATAGTGAATAATATCTAATTTATGAATTAAATGATTTAATATATTCAGAATATATTAAATCATTTAATTCATAAATTATGCTAACGCTCAGTGGCCACAAATATGGTTTTTGAACATTTCATTGTTTTCCTAATTTCTGCTTTTTGAATTCCTATCCACATAAAATGAATAAAAGCAAACAAAAAAAATAATAATCCTTTTTTTTCTGATTTATAAAAATATCGTCCATGAAGACGGGTTAAAAATCATGGTCTTGCATTATTTTTCTTATTGCAGAGGCAACAAAGACATTTTTATTTTTAATTTAGTTCAGATAAATGAGAGAATTTTTTACATAGG
>BPLR01016154.1:0-54000 GCA_021605095.1 Caerostris extrusa | reverse complement strand
AAGTTACGTATTGCTAAATTCTGAATGATTTCAGCTTTATAAATAGAATACAAACAGTTAAACAACATGATTTTATTATTAATTACGTTCATCATGCCATTAAAAAGATTTTGTTTGCTCACAGAAAAATAATTTTAAATGAGTATGAAAAAAGATGAAAACGCAGAATATTAATGATATTCATGAATATCCCTGCATTCATCTCTTTATGATATAAGTACTATTAAATTGGGTAGGAAAATTCCATTTTTTTAACCATGGTGATTTTATACTTTGTGGTCAAATCATTCACACGATTCTTGTTTGATTAAATCTTGTCAGTTGGGACAAAAATATTAAATAAATATCGGTTTGAGTAATGGGCCAGAAACTTTACCTCACCCATGTTTCATTTCCTATCGATTGACGAAGTTTTTTGTTTTCGTTTAGCACGTGAGGCACCTCTTTTCGTTAAGCATTTTTCCCCATTTGGTACAAATGTCAAAATAACTTTTAAATGGTCAACGTAATTCTCTGCAACTTCTCGTAGCTTGTTTTGCTTTTTTGGTGTCCTTTGCAATAATGTTCCACGATTGGTTATAGCCAATTGCAAAATGACGTCTGCGACCCTACGCATCTTCAAGACTCCCTTTAGTTGCGAAATTGTTGGAATCACTGTCAAACTGTTACGTCTACGACGATCCCCCTGACAAATATTTGATTAATATTCGCTTTACAAATGGTATATTATTACATGAACACATCAAAGAATTAGCTATATTCCAAAAATAAGCCCCATAGCTTGAAATAAGAAAATCCGCAATTATTTTTGCACTCCATCCGTTACCTATATTTTAAATAAATAAAAATATTAAAAATAAAATTGTTATCCACCGAAAAACTCATCGAATTTATCTATGTATATATCCGCTAAGGAATAACTGGTAAACAAAACGGAAACGAATAATGAATTCCACGAATAATGGAAATAATTTTAATTTAAAGTATAAAGCTATAATTTTATTTACATAAATATTATTTAATTATATTATATATTAGACTACGCATGTCTACTGTCTTCTTTAATAGTGAATTTGTAGAATATACTGAATCTTATAATAAAATGCGACTATTTTCGACGCATAAAGTTGATTTAAAACATAAAGCTTGACACTCTCTTTTTCTAATTGCAGAAGCAATGTTATTCAGTTTCATGTCAAGTATCAATATATAATATATAAATGCACATTTTTAGTTTTGTTTAACTACTTTTCTTTCTTTAAATTTCGAAGGTCGCTGACTCGCGTTAGCAATGCTGTTTTTTCCCGCCATCCTCCCACAACCATTCCGCCTTTGCCAAGCTTCAGGGCGACTATAAAATATCCGCGTGTTTGTGCTGAGGGGTAAAAACTAAAAAGCGAAAAACAGAGTCTGCGACTTTCGGCTGTCGATAGCCTCAGATGTTTAATACATTATTGGCGGGGTGATGTGAAGGATCCGTTCAAGTGGTCCATAATTTGTTCTTTTTACTTTCGCAATTATCGAATGGAAGTTTCTTCACCGATATGTTTTGTTTTTTGAAGCCTTTTTGCAACATGCGCAGCTCCATTATGTCTTCCAAGATTCATGGTCTTTTCTCAACTTATCGCGTGCTTCCGCGTGGAAAGAGATAGCCTGCGGGAGATGAATTATAAAATGCCATATTATCCTTCAAAATAATTTTCTTTGTATTTTGTGCGGAGAAAGTTGTAGCGTATCTATTGAATGCCAATGTGTTTATGACGAAATTAAAGTAAAGAAATTTCATTTTTTTTTTTCTTATTGTAGTAAATAAACTTTTTTTTTATTTACGTCACATAAAGCTTTTTTGTGGACAATTAAGAATGTTTTCAATACTTATTCTCTCACACAATTTCACGTAAAAACAAGGTTCATTTATTGAAATCTTCGTGCATTATTCATTCTTCAGGGTATAAATACATCAAAATAGGATAAAATAAATTTTTGCAGCATAACATACCCGTACTATTTTTAAAACTTGAGCAACATAACAACGCGCTTAACTGTCATGACGAAATTAAAGTGTAAAGAAATTTCAAGTTTTTTTTATCTTATTGTAGTAAATAAACACTTTATTTTACGTCACCAAAAGATAGAACTCTTTTCTGTGGACAATTAAAAATGTTTTCACTACTATTCTCACAATTTTACGTGAAAACAAAGTTCATTTATTGAATCTTCATGCACATTTATTCTTCAAGGCAGGCCATTACATCAAAATTGACGAAATAAACTTCTGCATCACATGCCCGTAATATTTTTTAACTTTTAATAACATATTTTTTTAAAAATAATATATAAATATTTATAAAAACTATCCTATAGCATGTTTCATCCAATAAATTGCACATTTTCTCATTCAATCAATTTCTAATTCCGTTATTTATGTTATGATTATTTTTGTATATTATTATTTTTATTTCCTTTGGACAAAAACTCGATTTAATTTTTTATTTTTGCATTTTATAAAATCGTGCAATCCTATCAGTATATCTGGAGAAAAAAGACTTTTTTATGTGAAGCAACGTTCTTTCAAAAACAGTTCTACCAATCGTCCATGAACAATGGGACAAGACAATAATTGACTATACTTTATGTCATCTTTTATAGACAGTTATGTAGTCCTTACCCGTAACAAAGACCAGACACAAGTGTTCGCACCCAGCAGATATTAATAAAGCACTGCCACCAAGAATCATGGTCACCAGAGACAACAAGTGCTCGTGACGTCTTTCTTGCTTGAGAAACACGTTATATTTTTTTCTGTTCTCAATCTGATGTCACAATTCCGTAATGACATCGTAACATATGGGACACCTTCCAGCATTATTAGTTAGGCTCTCGGCCTGTTGTAGTAAACATTCCCTTTTTATTTGTTTTCGAAGCTCAGGTGCTGTCGCGCCTGTCCTTGAAGCTCTTTGAAATAAGGTGTTTGTCACCTCGCCAGGATCTATTTTAGATGGTGCTAGCTTTGCGGAAACAAGTCTAGGTGGAGCATGAAATATTTCGAAGAAAGGTTAAGGAAGAAAGCAATGGGAGGAGGAGGGCAAGGGATCAATTAATTTCAATAGCTTAAACGAAATTGCAGACTGATATTTTATTTGCATGACAATGTGCGTTCCACGTGTATCTTCCTGGCTGAATAAAAACTAAAAATTTGATAAGTTGCTCATGTTTTTAAAAATACGGGTTTCGCAAAAAATGTTTTTTTTACAGATTAAGAAAGTAATGTGTTTTTCTACAGATTTAAATGGTATGGATAAATTTATAATAAATAATTAAATTTCCTGAAATTTTATTCAAATAATCATGGTATATAACCTCGAGGGTTTTTTAATGTATATTTCATAAATCCATAAAATGCAACACGTTTAAAGTAGGGTTTATAAAGTAAATATTATATTAAAAATAATTTAATGCAAGCGAATACTGTTTTATCCTACTTTAGCAAATAATGAATTAGAAAATCAATTATAATTATTATTTAATTAAATTAGAATCTTGTTTATTAACATTTATTTCAAGCAACACATGATACGCTGCAAAATTTTGTATAAATTGTAAAAATATTTTGAGTTTTGAACAGAAATAAGAGGTATACTATAGCTCTGCATAAAATCCATTATAGAATGCATTTTTAACTAATAATTTGATCGAGAATTCATTATTTGTTAAACACATAAGTCAATTGAAGAAAAACGCCAGAATCGATTCGAAATTTTAGTAGATTAGCAATTATATTCAGTTACAATTATAGTTACATTTTAATTTGTTACTGAAAATTGCTTAATTTATTTGTAATTTCACGGATTTTTCTGAATTATAGTATTTATTCGATAGAAAAAGCATCATGCATTCCAAACGTAGAATTTCTCGAAATCTAAAAATCTACGAAAATTTCAATATATTACCTTAAGTACATCAAGTCTAGTACTTGATAAGACTGCTTCACATCTTCATATCCTCCTTGCTGGGAGGACCCATTTAAGAATTTACGCATTCCAATTTAAAAGTACACAATGGAACTTTGCGGGGGGATGATTACTTTTTAAAGATGTCCCTGACTTTAATTCTTTAACTTAAAAAATAAGAAGAAGAAAAAGTACAATCGAAGCATATCTTATTGTAATTTATTTCCTGAAGTAAGTGGAGTAGTTATCTAGAGATTTCTAATATTAATCAATGATAAAAATGAGGCTTATTTTAAATTAGCATCTAATTAGATAAAGGAAACGTCCGCTTAATGCAGCCTTAAATAACTAATAAACTAGTTCTCCATCGTATCATCTTTCAGTAAATAATCTAACCCTGCATTTATATAGGATGAATGATATCTTATTCAAAGAAAGTTTTATAAATATACATAAATGTAATTCATTTCACCTTTAACTACTGTGCTCAATCTTTTTATCCTTATGTCGTAATTCATTAATCATTGAATGTTATTGCAGGATTGTTTGATGCGAATTCTACGTTTCAAGTTCTTAAAAACAGAAGCAATTCGTCTTTCTTAAAAATTAAAAGAAAAAAAATAGTAGTCATTTACGAATAAAGAAATTTATAAATGTTTAACTAGAACATAATTATTAGACTCATTATACTTCTAACAAAACATTATTTATTATTAAAAACATTATAAAACATTAATCAATGTAAGTTTAGTTTTGAACATTATCGCTGTAAATTATTTTCTTATCGACAACCGTGTTCATTATCCTTTGATAGGCTTATAACTTTCTGGATAGCTGGTTCAACAATTGTTAAAGTTTTATTTTCTTTTAAAGTTTTGAAATATTACGTTAAAGGTACAAATACTTTAAATAAAACGATAATATATTAAATATCATTTTTACCCTAAGCGAATATATTCAATAATAATCTTACTTAAAAAATTTTAATATTAAGTTACTTATTCATAAGCAAAGATACTGTTTGTATGGATTTACTTATTTATCTTCAGCTTTCAATTATCAAAATCATACTTGTATGTTACATAGACACTAATTTCATCAAAAATACTCAAATTTAAGTCACCTAAGAATTTTTCTTTTTTAAAGAAAACGAATTTTATTTCAGGGGAATTCATTTCATTACAGTAAATAGATATTCGTCGTGTCTTAATTCGAAATCCACAGTTTATTTTAAACACTTGACTTAGTTTTCCCTGTCGTCGTCAGCTGTCTTTGACAGGAGACAGAAAAGTGGTGCATTCCTTCCCAGTAAGAGGTGATGTTGCTCTCCGAAGTAAATAAAGCAAGAGGGGGAACAGCAGTGGTGAAAAAAGCAGATTTAATTTAAATAAAATACAGTTCGTTCTATTAATTTGATATGTTTATTCACAGTCCTACAAATCCCAAAACATTACCCTACGAAAAATTGTCAAAAGAAAATTCTTGTGATGGTCCATTAGAAAAAAGAAAATTATATAGAACAGATTAAATTATATAATCCGAAAAATATATGTATAATAATTTGGAAAATGCTATTTATACTTGTCAAAAGGCATATGTCAAAATGCTATTTGGTCAGTGTTCTATTTCAGAAATATACTAATCTTATTTTCCATACGGGTTTTTGTCTGTATAATACGTTTAACTTAGGTGAACGAAAACGTCAAATTATTCTTTAGGCTACAAAAAATTTAGAATATATATTAATACAACATTATGTATAACCAAAAAAGGTTTTTGAAATAAATTTCTTATACTTTTATTCATTTGATTCTCAACGCTTCAAAAAATTTAGAATATATGTTAGTCAAAGTTGTTGAAATAAATTTCAAAAATAACGAGATCAATACTTTTTGTCATATATTTAACTATTTTTACACTGCAATCCATCGCGATCTTTATAAATACATTTAAAACTCAATTAAAATTCATTTATTCATGAGACGAATACTAATTACGTTTGAGGGCAAAAAAAAAAAAAAAAAATGTATTACGATTAAGGGAATTTTTTTATGCGTTTCTCACCTGCGTACTGTGTCTACCAGAAATGACGTCAAAATACAGGATAGTACAATTTATCTCATTAAAATTGTGATAACATGACTGAATAGGAAAGGCATTATGAGATCAAAGACTTGCCGCTTGCAACCAAGGACATGCGGCAAGTCAATAGACAATTGTTTTTAATATATGTTACATTATTATGACATCTGGATGTTTCTTTTTCCTACGTGATGAACCTCTCAAGGTTGTCTTCTGATAGCAATGTTATCAGACGTGAGGCACATCCTAATATAGGGATTCAAATTACATTAAGTTTAGTTTTTCACCTAATAAACCCATTACGACACGAAGATTTTGTAATGAGCCCATTATAGAGTGTCATCAAGTACGTTTTAATTTGCTTACAAGCGTAACAGGATTACAGGAAGACTATATTTAAAATTTGTTAAGATTGCATTTCCTTTCAATTATGGCGTGTCTGCAGCGAAAATAAATAGTACTATCAGAATAAATGGTAAGAAACCAAGCCAGCCATTAAACAAATGTTGTTAAAATAATTTATAAATGAAGTTCCATTTGATTTGAAAGTTATTTGGTATAAAATTTTGAAGGAAAAAAAAAAAAAAAAAAGCTGTTATAATTGGGACTGGTTTCAAAGATTTATGTACCATACCTATCGGGGTTTGCGAAAGGCAACGAGCAAAATCAGCTAGCCATGGAAACACAGGTACAAAAGAGAGCTGTGCAACATTAAGAAAATCGCGTAAAATGCGTTACCTTTTTCTAAGGGGCGAATGTTACCAATAACTGCCTTTGGTTCAGAAAATAACAATTGAGACTTTTAATGTCTGATTAAAAATTGCTGACGTTTATGTCTTAATATTCAAATGATTACAGATTGTCAATTTAAATTAAGCTTATTGCAACAATTCGCCGACAACTAAATAAAGACCAGTGCTTTAAATTTTCAGAAGTAAAAGTGAACCCTAGAAAGGAAAACATTGCATTCTCTGTAGTAGTACGTAATTATTAAAATAATAACAAAATGAAAGGAAATAGATAATCTCATTCATAGATAGCTTTCAACACATCCAAATTATAAGTGTAATCGTATTATTATTAAAAGTATAGCATATCGTTTTTTATTAATAAATATTCTTTTCTTTTTATTTATATAATTTAATAAATATTGCCAAATAATTGAACGCAGTGGGTTTCTCTACATAATCAACAAGGAGATTTAATTTTCCTTTACTATAATGCATAACAATTGTCCTTTGAAAAGTTAATTCTTTTTTTTTATAATAAAGGCTATAAATACTTTGTTTTTACTTAACTGGTGTGTACAATGCAAAGATTACGTTCGCATAAGAACTTGGTATATAAGCGAAGGATTCTAATTCTAATGCACTGCATAATAAGCGGATGAATTGTGATCATGTCAAATTTGGACCCAGGGCCGGATTTAGACGAAAAGAGGCCCTAGGCTATTCCACTTATGAGACCCTTTCACCTTCCCTTTTTAAGTTTGTAAATTACATGAGAGATAATAAAATACACCATTACTGTGATATTAATAATGTCGGAAATTTTTTTTTTCCAATAGTTTATAAGCACTTCACTAAAGTATTGAATCTACTGAACTCAAAGGGCGAGAATCAAATGATCGTGTACGCAATCCTAAAATAAGAATCTTTTCTAATAACATTAGCACGTATTTCATATTATCGAAATAATACGAATATAACCGAACATCGTATTATCAATAGGTTTGTTCGCTTGTCTGTTCCAACCTGCACTTTATTTATGCAAGAACAAACCAGAGCTTAGTAGCATAAGGCACGTCAATATTTTCCATAGCAATCAGTGAACGTATGAACTCTACTTTGGTGCAATCTAGTCTATACAAGCGAACAGACCCAATGACCGAACGCGTTGATCGTAACCAATACATTTTTATGTTTGTTTATGAGTCATATGTGTAGAAATTCTCCTTATTTTCGATTCAGTGTTTGAGTGTTTACTGTTTTTAGAATAGTGTCATTCTAATTCAAATCCATTAACGTCGTCCACTAAAAGTCATTCACTCGTCAAATCCATACACTACGTCATTCTAATTCTAATTCATGAGAGATAATAAAATATATCATTACTGTGATATAGATCAATATATTAAATGAAACATGTTGTGGTGGGTACTCATCTTTATAAAAAATGTGGCACGGATAATAAATAAAAATAACAACAATTAAATGTAGGCAATGAATGTAACAATTTGAATGTAGGTCCTCTTGATCTTGAGGCAATAGGCTGGAGCCTAGTTAACCTATGGGAAAATCCGGCCCTGTTTGTACCCCAAACGCGACTCAATATTTGTGGACCGAGTGAACCTAATAAATGACTTTCCAAAGTCCTTGTGAAGATCAATAAAATAGACTAAGGCATCCGTGTGTCAAAATAGCAGATTTAATGGGTAAAGCTTTTTCCAGGTCTAATCGGGTGCTGTTCCTGCATCCGTTCAATTAAGAAGCTTCGACAGATATTCTTGAAAAAGGGGTTAATGTGCCGTGCTTATCTCTTTTACCAGAAAGCGTAGGATATTATTTCGACCCTATCATTGTTCATATACCATTTATAAGAAATGGAACCAACTTCCTGCGTCGTTTTTTTCTTTCTTTTATCTTTCCAGTGACTGGAAATTCTATTTATATCGCAGAGAAAATTTATATTACTCTCTAATTGGATCTTTCACCTTGACTTTTGCATAATACAGTGTCTAGTGACGAAGTTTGAAATCTTCAAATCAAGTTACTTATTATTGCATAATGGGGATAACCCGAGAAATGTTTCGACTAAAAATAGTTACGATAAACGATAACGCAGTGATAGTGGACGTAAACGGATGCATGCAATGTAGTATAAGTGTTTTAAATGTTGTTTAAAGTACTTGAAAGTAATGTTTATTTATGAAGAGAAATTAAAAGTTTTGAGTATTGTTGCAGATTTTGAAGTAGTGTAAATACAAAAATATATATTTTATAGTAGTATAAATACACTTATAGATATTTATAAATTTTGTAAACGATTGTCTTAAAAAAATTTACATGCTTAAGTTTTTTAAAAATTAAATATATTAGCATTTACTTTAACTATTTTATTATGAATAGCATATTTCGTAAAACACATTTTGAACGCAATATTGTGGAGCTAAAATGTACTAAGAACTATTTTAAATTTTTGTCGAGGTTTTTAGTTATTCCAACATCAATTTTTAGAATTATTTGCCTTAGTTTTAGAATAAATAATTAGAGCAGGATTTTATTATTTGAAGTACTGTATGGAATATTTTGGAATAAACAAAAATGCATTTGTAAAATGCTGTCATTTGTTTCTTTTATATTCTGTTAGCTACTATACTAGCAGCTCGTTGTGTCAGGATGGAATACTCTCTCTAGTAATCATAGTTTTTAGTAATTCACGCTTAAATTCCTCATCATAATATTCACTTTTAGTAATTAATTCTTTAATTTCGACAATAACTGCGTTATCGGGTAATTTTACATTTAATTCTTCTGCTAAAGAAATTAAATCTATCTTTTTCGCTCTTGCGAGATATGCCATTTTTTTTTTTTTTTTTTTTTTTACACACTATTTCAATTCCTAACAGTTTAACACATAAAATCAAATCAATTCTTAAAATCTACAATACAATTTCATACAGAAATTAACTCCTCAAGAATTTTACACAGAAATTTAAAAAAGAATAATTTGCACCAACACTGAGTTTCTAGAAATTCATGCCACATACCTTAAATCGCTTGGAGTAAGCCTTGAGTTCTGCTAACAACATCCGGTCCTCCAGGGTCAATCCCAGATCACCTCTTTGAATAAGGACCATTTCCATTTTTACGAAAAGAAAATTGGAAAGACACAAAGACTGGGACTTGAGAATGAAAGAACTGGACAGAAATCTAAACAATGCTTTAAACAAAGCAACCAACAAGAATCCTTTTCAAATGCTACATGGTTACTCACCAATACTCAACGATGGAATTTTAAGAAAATAAGCTGATGAGAGTGCAGAAGGAAGGACTGATCCTGTGGAGATTCAAACCTCGTCTCACGAGCGGAAAGAGAATGTGCAGGAAAAGATGAAGGACGCTTACAACAAGAAAAGGTGCGGAACTACTACAGGACAAGTTGTGGTTAGGAAAAGGACTCCGACACCGACAGAAGAACTAACAAAGACCCAACCAAAATATCGAAGTAATAACTGATGTGCTATCAGGCGATACCTATAGAGTTACTCAATTTGAAGAAAAGAGCAAAAAGGACATTCTTACTCGACCACATGTAAAGCCAGCTAAAGGCATGGCAGAATTAAACTGTTTCTGATAGAGAGAACTCGTCAGGTGAACTTTTTAGGTGATTTTTCAGACAATGAACTTAGTGACTCTAACCTAAGACGTAATCAAGACGTGCCTGCATAAAGACAATCTCCTACGGAAAATGATAATTCAATATGAGTGACTTGATATAACTTTAACTGACTTGATTTAATTGCTATTTACTGATTTTTATGTTGATTTAATTGATTTTATTGTGTTGCTACTGGTTTATATAAGTAATTTGATTTAGTTTTAATTCCAATTTTCTTACATTGAATTTAATTGACTTATATGTTGTTTACTGATTTTTATATGTATTGAATTAATTGATTTATTTAGTCATTGATGAGTATGTAGTTAGATAATCATGTGAATAATTTCTAATGATGTTTATTATAATGATTACCTTATTTTATAACTTTAGTAGTTCATTCGAGGGCGAATGATTGTCAGGAAAGGCCGAATGTAAGGTTTAATTATAACCGCGAGAGGTCGCGGTTATAACTTTACCGCGACTGGTAACTGTGTAACTGTGGTCCAGTGCGGTAAGTAGCAGTTGCGGGGAGATCTCGAGACCACGAGGTGAACGCTAGGAGCGTCAGATAAAAACAGACGGTCAGGGACCGGCTTTGGTTTTTAGATATCAATAGTATTGTAGAAGTGGCACAGGGGTGCCAAGTGTATGTATGTATTCATAGTGTAAATAAAAGATTAGTATTATTAAAAAGAGAGTATTCCATCCTGACACAACGAGTTGCTAGTATAGTAGCTAACAATTCTTAAAATTTAAAACATTGTTTCAATTGTCTGATATGCGAAAAAGTTAACAGCCTTTAATTTTCTAAACGTCTTGTCGAAACTATTATTAAATTCTTAAGTGTATTTTGGCTAGAATCTTATTCCCGCGCACTTTTCTGAAACGAGATACAACTTTGGGGACTTCTTCTTATGAGTCACACCAAATCTGAATCTGCTTTGAGCCAAAAAGGTTTTTCACTTAAAATTCTTGTCATCCTTTTTTTCTGAGGAGGTTGTTTACTTTGTGTGGGGAGGGAAAAAAAAAAAGAGAAAGAAAAAGCTTCCATATTGGATGTGTGACTAACTCACGTTTCTACGGTACCATCTGGAAGAAGAAAAAAAAATTTTGATATTTATGTCTAAACTCTTCACGAAAGTTTCTTTCAGTTGTACAGAAATTTTATTTATACAAAAATATTTTTTATCACTATACAAAGCGACATAAAATTTTAATACATATGGCAAAAAATCATTAAGTAATTTAACTTACGCATATGTTATCAGCAGAGAACATATGCGTTGAAACTTTTGTGTACGTTATAATTAACATTTACTTACACTTATTTAATTATGGATAACTTAAATAATGTCTTTCTCACTATTTGTAAGTAATTAAATGCGGTTTTATTAAAAATGTTTTTTAAAAACTATATTTGCAATGGAAATATATTACTCTGAATACATTTTCTGTAAGATAATTGTTTTCAACTGAGATTACGTTAAATGTTTAACAATTTCAAATTAACTATTTTTTTTTAATTTTGTAATTATGATTTTTTTGTTGAAATTTTAGTCAAGAAATGCGCAATTTTAATTAAAATTGTTTCCGTGTCAAAAAATGTTGTTTAGTTAAATCTTTAATGTTATTAAGTAGACAAGCATTTTCTTTTGATCTCAAAATTTTGCGACTATTTTAATATAAATACATATGTTGCAATTATTATCAACTGGAAGTCTGACTGAAGTTGAATGCGACTTCATTTGATAACAGACCGTTACGACACGCCGTGTAATATGAACAAAAGCAAACATAACCATCTGTTGGTCTCGACTTCCTTCCCCCGTTCCAAGAAATGCCTGTTTTTCTGTTTTGTCATTCCTTCGTTATCTGTCAAAAAAGGAGCATGCCTTGGGTTCTCAGCCCCAACGGGTTGACCTCTAACTCGAGGCTTGACCCCATCACAGGGTCTCTTTTTCAAGAAATGGATGATTTCATCTTCAAGTAGGTGAAAAGAAGTTTTCGAGGAGGATACTGAAAGGTTTGGGTCATCTCCCGTGAAACGATCGCCTGTTGCAATGGGCATACCGATAAACGGATAGGCGATTTTAATGAGAAAGATACCGAAGAAAGGTTTGCGAAATCGAATAATCATCTTTGATAAAAAGTGATGCTATAAAAGATTCGAAATCTGATGATGTATCGAACTTGTATCTGAGAAAAACAACAACTTAGTAGAATCGGTTGTCAGGTTCTTGAAAAAAAAAAAAGATTTTAATATTTCTTTTTAATGGGCAATGAAATGTCAAACGTTAGATACTTGGCTACAGGGCGTCCAAGTTTTTGGATGGAGGAAGGACACCTGCCAAGCTTTTCCGTCTTCAGTTGGCACATCATCAACATTATGTAAGGAATTTTCACATAATGTGCTTCATGCGTAATTCCTCACGTTTGCGTAGCTTTCGAGTAACGTTTATTCCTGAGATAGGGGTTTATGTGATATTGGAAATGTGCCGCTACTTGAAATTTTATGTTTACTATCTGTGTGTCTCTTTCATTAAATTAATTGTCTAATTATAACATGGAATTTGCTTGCAGATCCTATTTTAGACAGGGAATAACAGTTGAAGGTCGGGAGTGGCTAGGTAACTGGGTACTTGATTTGAATCGCTTACAAAAACTTTTTTTTAAATTAAAAGACATTGTGCTTTTAAAAACTTTCGGGTTTTTTTTAAATAACGACATGTGTCTTTAAATACTCAATGTAAAAATTTACGCTATGAATTATTGAAGATTAAAAATGCAAACTAACAAAACAGGGTAGTTGTTGATTTTTCTTATCCTACTCAAATGTTAATTTTTGTGCATGATACGAGTATACTGGAAAACGTGGCGCAAAGAAAATAGTCAACATATTCTATTTATGTTCAATAAATTAATGAAAAGTATCAAATTTAAAAGATCAAGTGTATTTCAACAACTTATAAACTTCAAGTTAATTTCAACTTATAAATTTTTTTAAAAATAAAATCAAGTTTAAAACGCACTCTACTTAGTTATTTGAAGTAGTTTTTGTAAACTTACGTATAAATAACTAATAAATCAATCAAATAATTAATAAATAAGCTTAGTATCATTTAATCTTTCAAACATTATTTTCTCTTTCCATGAAAAAACAACAACAATAAACTTAGTCTGCTAAGACAACAATGATTTACGATCATAGACGTCATACATTGGTGTTCCTATAAATCCTACAATCCTATAGCATGAAAGATTTATTTTATTACGGTCCTTGATCATCGTTTAATGATTTGCTATTTTTTTCCCGCAGAAGAGTATTATTTTTTTATATTTTTATTGTGATAAATAATCGATAAACCAGGTCGTTGCCCGTCATTCAATGACTTACCCGTAAGCCCCTATACTTTTAGCATAAGATATTCATTTTATTCAAAACGTTTTCCTCTGTTAACCCATTCCTCTAAGAACATTTTTAATTGGAATAGCTCAAAAACATTTACCACACAACATAAAAAAAAAAAAAAAAAAAAAAAAAAAAAAAAATACTAATCATTCGAAATCGTGCAAAAAAAATTTCATTTCTATTTTTTTTTCAATTCCTTCCATTAGCTCACACTCTCCCTAAATATATCTTGTTCAATTGTTATTGTACGAAAAGAATAATTTAAATAAATAGCTATAGCAAAATTTTTATTGTAAAATATACGAGTGATTTTTGTTTTTATTGAAAATATACGAGTGATTTTTGTGAAAAAAAATAACCATTTCAAGTTTAATCACCGTTTAATAAAGAGTACTTTAAGACTATATTACTATGATTGAGAAAATTCATTGAACGAGTTTTTCTTTTAGAAATGGAAAGATTAAAACAACTGTTCTTGAAATTTTCCAACTCTTTATTATATACTAATAGAGCATCAGTGCTTAACGTACAAAAAGACATTGATACTAAGATAAAAGTAATATTGCATTGAATTTAATTTATGAAACTTTTTCGTTTAATCTCTGTCTAATTTTAATGAAGCTTCTTAGCTTCTAACATAAGTATAAGTTCAAGCTTCTTAAGTACTTCTCTGTACTTAAGAGGCTTGAAATATTTATATTGTGACTTTGTATCCATATGTGCATATTTTCTAAGATTTAAATTACTTCCTCACACATCTAAGTATTATTTTTTTTTCTGGTGTTAAGCCGCAAATCACAAAAAATATAAAATTAGATTGTTAAAAGCTCCTTTTTATTCCTTCGTCGTATTAATTTTATGCTTTCATTACCATGTTGTTAAAATATGCACAAGAAAAAGCAAGAAAGTTAAAATTATTTGGAGGGAAAATGTATTAGAATTTACTGTATAAATAACATAAAAACTACAAGACAGCGATATCTAATTTTTTTTTTTTTTTTTTTTTTTTACGATTTATTATTTTTATTGTATGCACTACCAAACCCGTAGAATTACCAGTAAATAATAAAGTACCAGTAAAATTGTGAATCCTTTTTTTAATTAAATAAAACTTTAATTTTTAAAATAAGATTAGCCATAAAATAAAATACAAATATTCGGAAACTACATTAGTTTAAAAAAAAAAATTCTATTTTTATTTGCACAGTGGCAGTAAATTATTTGTAAAATATTTGATTAAATGAAATTAAAATTTGATTTTTAGATACATTTTTTTGAAGTTAAAATTGAAAAAAAAAAAAAAAAAAAAGTACTTGTCATCGGCATTTATTAATTTTTGTTTTGTTTCAAGCTATGTTCTTATGAAATTTAATTTTTGCGAAAATTTTCTCTAAATTTATCGGCGGATTTTTTTAAATATATTGTGATGAAACTGGGAAATTATATGTCCCATCTGTAATTATAGCTTAATCATATGTTCTTATGCATATAAACGCTCTTACAGATTTACAATATTTGTTTTTGCGCTTGAATATAAAAGAAAAAAAAAATTCAACTACTCATTTACAGAATATAGCGAGTTGTAGGTAGATTCTTTCTATATCAAAATACTGAATTGAAAATAGTCGAGTCACAAAATTATCAATATTCACAAAATGTACACATGTATATATATATATATATATATCATATAATCTTCCATTCAGAATAAAATGTATGACTATTTGTCATACATATATGATTATTTATACCTCTATATATAATACCGAATGTATGATAAAAAGAGGCTGATTATTAAAAAGAAATTTAAAATCCTGTAATTAAGAATTGAACGATAGATACCTAATATCAGAATAAGAAAGCAAATTATATAAAAAATGTAATACTTTATATAAACAAAGATAATTTAAATTACGAATTATGTTGTTAATATTATAAACATTGTTATAGTCATAAATGTTTGAAATAGAGTATTAAAAAGTAATTTTTCCTGCGTATATTTCAGTGAGCAAAAACTGCCAATGCGTTTACTAAAAGTCTATACAGTAGGCAGACATAGCAACACTTTTGCTCGTTTTAAAACAGTGTGTTGTTCCGCCCTTGAATCAGTGAGCTTGTGACATTCAGACATGCGGATATCGATGTTTCATGACCTTGCCACTCTTTTTATACAATGTTTAAAGGAATCTATTTCATTCTATTAAACATTTATGCAACTCGTTATGTCATTACTTTTTTGTTTTTGGTTTTAGAAATCAATAGTTTATAATACTTAGAATATAAACCAAACTGATTTAATTTAAAGTTTCTGTTTTCGATATTATATGGATAATAACAGTATTCTTTTTTTTTTTTTTTCTCAAAAAAGGTAAAAATGATGCAAGATAAAGCAAACTATACTGATAAGATGTTTGAGATTATTTAAAAAAATTATACTAAAATATTCTTTAAATGTAAAGGCTATTTAATCAAAATATTATTTGAAAAGAAATCTTAATCATTATTAAAGTTCTTTTACATTCCATTTGACTTTAAAAAAAGTTATTTAAAAATCATTTTTAAATGCTTTAACAAATGAACGACGGCTAAATGTGAATATTTTCGAACACAAAAATATTTTTAATCTTTTATAATGAGAGTTAAATATTTCAAAATGGATAGCAAAAAAAATTACAATTTATTAATCTCAAAATTATTTAAAAACACAAACTACAAAAATTCTTTAACTTTTTATTGTTCAAAAATAATTTTTTAGATAAATAGCTATAGCATATTTTTTATCATAACATATATGGGTAAATTTTGTAATGCATTAAAACTAAATATTTAAAATTGTATCACCTGTTTAATAAAGAGTACTGGAAAGCCTATCTAAGATTGAAAAAAATCCATGAATGAGTTTTTCTTTTAAAAATGGAAAGATTTTAACATTTGTTCTGGAAATGCTTCAACTCTTTATAGTATACAAATTGAACATAATTAACCCAGCTAATAGAGCATAAGTGCTTAACTTACAAAACCGCATTAATATTAAGATAAAAATAGCATTGCATTGAATTTATTTTATGAAACTTTTTTGTTAGGCATTATTTTATATAACAGAATAAATAGTGGAAATTTGTATCACAATGTAAAATAATAAAGATTTAAGTCAGAAAATAAATCATAACATCTTGTTCGAATGCGAGTCAAATACTATCCGTAAATAGCATTTAATTGTACTAGTTATCTCTTCGTTTATGTTGTAACTTACTGCTTTGTTTAAATTATACGAACCATTAATGTGGTAGCTCTGTATACGCCCGCTTTCAAATAGAGCCATTTTGGTGTACTTAATTGCTACCCGTAAAATTTTGTTTGGTATTCTACTTATATTTGGAATACGACTCGCTTTCGTTAAAATCTTTGCCAAATAAATGGATATCAAAAACTTTGTTAGGTGCAGCCTCACAAAATCAAACAAGTTGTAACATCATCTCCGAAATATCCTGTAGAACATGGTCCTGAATGGTTCTCAAAGTCGGGGCGAATTTAGAAACCTACAAATAATTGTAGACTCATTACATACAAGGAATTATCATGAGGAAAGTGACCGCTCCTAATTTCTCGGAAACTTTTGATACATTATGGCTGTCGGGCGACTTTTTACGTGAAGAAAGAAGGGAAAAGAACAATAAGAAAGGTTAATTGTTTGTAATGAAAGCTATCTTGAATGGAAAAACTGACAAGGAAAAGAGTAACTATATTTATTTTTATATCTGCGAACATATTTCTCTGGAATACCACGGGCGCACCTGGAAAAAAAACTTCAGGGTGCACCAGTGGGACTTGACGCACCCTTTGAGGACCACTGTTGTAGAGAAAGTAGAGAACACAGACCCAGCACAGAGTTCTTTGGACGTATTTTTAGTAAACGCCCCATTCTCAAACACTACTAGTGGTGTTCCTCAACCATTTCAAATGGAGAGGAAGGCAGAAAAAAAAAAATTAAATTTGGTTAAATTATCATTTATATATGAATTTCATCTAATTTTGTTTTGTATTTATGTATTTTAGTTTCAAGTAATGTTTAAATTAACTTATACACTCCATAAATATATAACCTGCCAATGACAATAGGATTTTTTTTTTCATGGTAACAAATGAAGCATTTTATCTCTATTTCTTATGGGAAAAAATACATTTGATATCTATTTTTTGTATAAATCCAAGAATCTGAAATGTATACCGAGATACCACTGTATTTTTGTAATGTTCTTGTACTTTTGTAATGTACGTCTTTCTAAATGTATAAATAATAATTTTCGCTTATTAAGAAGATCACTACAAATCAAATAAAGGCAGCAGACTAAAGAAAGTTTGTTTTTCATGATGTGTTATATATATATATATATATATATATATAATCAGTGCTGCTATCAATAGCATGTAATTTTAACTTGGCCAAACATTGATAAATTTGCATTTTTTCTTCCCCAGGGGCCTTTTGATCCCGTATCTCATCTGTCTGATCGCTGGCGGAGCTCCAGTATTCATTTTGGAAATAGCGCTCGGGCAGTTCACCAGTCAAGGCGGAATCACCGTGTGGGACATCTGCCCGATTTTCAAAGGTAAATAATTGTCACGCCACTCATTTTATCGCCACCTGCTGAGTTAGATCGCACCTGTATTTCAGCGACGTCGAAACCTCAGAGAATTTATTATTAGAAATGAACCTCAATTAAAGTTAATGACGGACTCAAGAATTCCTGCTTTGTTGTTGCACGTCTGAAATTTACGAAATTAAACGTTAAATTACAAATTGAAAATAATATTGTTGCAGTAAATGCATGGGATTTCAAAACTATCTCAAGATTTTTTTATGTGACAACTAATAAAGGTACATTTTAAAATTAATTTTAAAAAAAAAGATCTTCTTTTACAAAATGCTTTTGTAAACGTCTTTCTTATTCACAAAGCCGAGCTGATTGAGTGACTTTGATAAAAATTCGAAGGTGAATTATTGTGTATTGTCCATAGCGTGCATTTAAAAAAAATAATAAAAATCCAGCGGTTCCCATTCGAATCGCAGAAGCAGATGTGTCTCAAGGTCCTTGACCGTAATCCGAAGGAAATCGCGATTGACAAAATCGCATGCGATTCGACGTTTTTCGAGATTACACACGGCCAATTGTACCTCTTTTAATTCACACATCCCATGCCATAAATTTCGGTCTTCCTCATTCTGAAGGGGCGCGCAGTCATTTATCTCTTTCTTGCCATCCAGCCATTATTCCCCACCCCACCCCTCGTTCGCGTGGATAGCGCATCACGTAACTTTTAAAGAATTACCAAGTTCTAGAATTGCGTTTTTCATTATAATTATAGCGGTTTTTCTGTAGTAAATGAAAATTGCCAGAAAAAAAGTCCTTTCAATAAGATGGCGAAATTGGCAACAGTTGATTCGTTTAATTAGAATCGCTTGCATTTTGTTTCAATTACAATGCACATAGCTTATATTATTTCATTTTTTCGAAATCCGGAGCATTATTACACTCTTAAAGACTACGTTATGATTTTATTCAAATAAATAGTTTTTGCATAACGTTTTTTTCATCGTCCGATATTTTTCTTCCTAGCGCGCATGCTCATAGGAATAGCTCAGTAGTGCAGTATTACAGGTACGCATGCACAAAAGGTACAATGTTTCCTATGAGTATGCGCGCTAGGAAGAAAAATATCGGACGATAAAAACGTTATGCAAAAACTATCTAATAAATCAAACAAAATTATTAGGAATTTGCATTGCATAAAAGTTGCCTGATAGGAAAAAGTAGTGTTACAAATGAATAATTGCGTTTTTAGTAAAATACACATATGATAAGTAATATCTCATTTGGGGACTGTTTTATTAGTTTTTTTTTCGTTAATGCCCGGTAGAAATGAAATATTAAATCAAGGCATACTATCTTCTATTAACGCTGCCTTGCTTTCCGTGCGGAGTTCTGAAGAAACTAAGAAATAAGAAAGATATAAAAAGTGAAATCCATCTCATGTTTATTTTCAGATTACGCAGCGATTTATTTTGAAGAATTACTCGAAATTGTTATCAGCAACGATTATTTATAAAAGATTAAAACCAATATTACACATTGCTTTAATAAACCAACTTGTTTTTCTTTAAACGGCATATTATTTAAGTAACGTCTTCAGTTTAAACAACTGTATTATTTCAGGTATTGGCTATGGTACAACTGTGATCTGCTTCTTCCTGAACGTATACTATATTGTTGTTTTGAGCTGGGGACTTCTGTACCTATACCACAGTTTCTCGCACACCCTGCCCTGGGCGACGTGTGACAATGAGTGGAACACCGAGTCCTGCCTCACTGTTAAAGAGCTCAACATCACTTTGTCCAACCTTACTTCTAGCGAAGTAGTCGATAGCCCAAAAGTGGATGCAGCCGTCGAGTTCTGGGAGTAAGCACAGCGACAATTGCTATTTTATTATTGTTATATCTATTGTAATATAAATTTGATAACGATGCACGGAAGGGTAATAATGGTGACTGACTATAATTTTGAACAGACGCAAGGTTCTCCAGATCTCCGACGGCATTCACAATCCTGGTGCAATCCGCTGGGAGCTGGCCTTGACTCTTTTCCTAGCTTGGGTCATCTGCTACTTTTGCATTTGGAAGGGTGTGAAATGGACAGGGAAAGTAAGCGATTTTCATTAATATCCAACAAAGCTTCTTTTTGTGTGTCTCGTTGATTTGTAGCAATTTTTATTTGTATTCAATCCTAGAATGTATTTTGACATTAATCAATGCGCGATTCTCATAAACACCATATTATAATATTTCTTCAACATCATTCAGTATTGACCTTGGTTATTCTTTTAGATTTTTTTTTTTTTTTTTAATTTGCCAACAGCAAAATTAATTATCATTATTTTAAAAAAATAAATGATAAATTTGTAGTTATTGTCAATAGCTTTTTTTACTGTCTTTATTTTTACACTATTTACCTGTAAGGAAATTTCATATGCAAGTAATGATTACATTTTGGCGACTAATGAATGAATAGCTAGAGTTTCAGAGCATCGCAAGATCTGGCTAATGCGTAAAAGAAAGGAATTTCAATGTTATGGCTCTATTCCGTTTTATGAATTAAATTAAGAACGTGATTTGACTCTGCCAATGCCTCATATATGAAATGCAGCAGTTGGACCTGAAGGGCCTACAGAACATGAAACTGGGTAATCGTCAGCTTGGCTCTCACAGTACTTGATTGTCATTATCAACAATTCGACTTGTAACCAGGATGCCAGTAACCGCAAAGATCACTAATAACGACAAAATTTGAACCATCCATTTCAACCACTTTCACTTACTTATCTGAATTTTGCAGTGATGCCTGGATCATTGTACTTTGATGATTGAGAGTGTCTGAAGACGTCTAGGACAGTGTTTGAATCATAACCTGACTGTCGCTATTCATATAGTCGGATAACCGGAGAGTGTCACTACATTTGCTACCCGGACCTGTTTGATTGTCATCAACACGTCTGTTCGTCGTCGATATTATGCGCGCTGTTCTGTTGTCCTTTCATTTCACATTGTCATGATTTTCAACAAATTAATGGCCATTGTACACAATCATTTCTGCTGATTGTCTTCGTGCTTGTCACACATTTTCCTGGCCAATTACATTCAAAAATAGAATATGTTTGAGGTATGATGAGCAGGAGCCAATGACCGTCCCAGTCTCTCCCTGATCTAACAAATTGAGAGATTTTGGCAAGAAATACAGTAGAAAGTCATTCGTCAACTTTTATTTTTATGCTTACACTCCAGTTAAAATAACCATTCATATTAAATTTTTATTTACAATCGGATGCACCTCAATCACTGGTCAATCTTGTATTATAATGTTTATTGCAAATGTAGAAAACTAAAAGCATCTGCCTTGTTTCCATTGTTACGTGATTAATCCTATTATCTATTAATGACGATTACGATTCGACTTAACAAGCTGAAGTATAGGTATTATAACGAAACTACAAGCGTTTGATATTTATTCCTTATAGAGAAATCTATACATTTTGGAGAACTATTTCTTTAACGTAATATGAGAGTTCTTGGCAACAGGGTATTATTCTATAATTCAGTAGGGATGATGAAAATTTTATAATGGTATTATTATTTAAAAATATATGTCGTGTCGTACATTATAATAACGCTTACATTTAATTCAAGTTTCAAGGTTGACTTCATAATTAAAAAAGCATGAAAAAAAACTATCACTAACTAAATGAAGACTTGGATTTTTACAGGGGAGATTTATTTTTGTTTGTTAATCATTTATAAAACATCATAGGATAACACTACTTTTAAAAAAAATCTTCATTGAAAAAAAGTAAATGTTTGTAGAGCGTACAGCATTAAGTGAAAATGGCAAAAGATTATGATGTTTACATTAAAATCGAGATACAAAAAAAAAAAGTTATACCAATAACTTGAGGTAGTTAATATCATATAAGGGACGTAGCATTTTAAATACATGATCATAGCTACTGCAAAACTTTGTTAAAAATTACTTGTTTCTAATCGTTCTTTTTTCTCTCTCTGTAGGTCGTATATTTCACCGCAACTTTTCCCTATGTGATGCTCACTATCCTCTTGATTCGGGGCGTGACTTTGAATGGTGCCATGAAAGGAATTATATTTTATTTGAAACCTGATTTCTCGAAGCTTCTAGATGGACAAGTAAGTTCAGTTCGAGTGAAATTGAGAAACATTCATGTTAAAAATTAATTCAGTTCTCAATCAGAATGAATTTGAATGAAGTTCATTGAAAAGTGTTAAGTTGTATAAAAATTATGATATCAATTAATGAGTCCTTTATATAGGTTGACTGATATTCAGCGCTTAAATTCTTATTATACAATTTTCAAAAATTAATAAAGCACTAAAATTGCAAGTTATTAACTTTCAAAAATAAAAATGCATGTTTCAAAAAACCTTTTCCAAAAAAGAAAAAGAGGAGAAAATAATACTATAAAGAAATCTAATAATTTAAGGAAGAAAACTTGTTTTTGTTTAATATTTCAATATTTAAACCAGATATTTTTAATATTTAAAAAATTAAACCAGATATTTTTATTATTTTAATATTTAAACAAGATATTTTTAATATTTTGTTAAAAATTCTTATAAATACATTCCGATATCCAAATACATTTCTTCGAATTACGAGTAATGCGGAGTAAACCTATTTCAGCACTCTTTGGAAAATTTTCTTTCTCTCTATAATTGGTATTCTCTTTTACCAAGAAAACAATAGCGTAAAATAAATAACGTCCTTGGGGAAATTAAACGAAAAAAATACGGTTATTTTTATCAGTTCATTGTTTCGATAACGATCACTCCATGTAGTATTCTGAATTCAATATCACATAAAATATTCCGAGGGAAAAAATGGTATTCTAATTAAAGGGTTCTTATCATAGATAGTAGACATTGAATAATGAGTATCGTTATATATGTTCATGACTTAATTATTAAAATAATAAGTTTTAGTCATGAATAATTTCTGTTCTTCTTGTATAAGAATGATAAGAGAATCCGATGCGTACTTATCTTGAATACTTTTATGCATGTAAAGGGTATTCGAAATTGAATTTATTGTATTTCGTCCTTTTATAGTGGAAGTCAAATTTAAAATACAGAAGAGACAAAAAAAAGAAATTTTTTAAAAATAGGGGGAAATATGTATTGGATGTAACTGAAATTTTAGGAACAAAAGTTAAAAATAATAATAATATTACGTTTGCTTCAATAAATTAGTTTAAATTCATTTAATCCATGCGATAAAAAATTATTATTTGAGTAAAACCATTGCTATTAAAAATCTTGTTTAAGGCATTTACAATCCACGGTAATATATACACTCATGTCCATAAATTAAGGATAATTCAGAATCACACAGAAATTGAACTCTAAAATAAAAATTTCACATGTAGAATTATCACACACATCTTGAAGAAGAATATGCAAATTACAGGAAACCACCAGATGGCGCGGATAGTACGTCACAATGACGATAGTGTAAGAGAGGGGTATATAAGGAATGGTGACAAAGAAGTAAAATTGTTCACAAGCGCTTTAAAAGCCTTTCAGTGCAATAACCGCATAGTTATGGCACAAAGGAAGCATTTGGATGATTTTTACGTGGTAGAATTATCGGACGACTGGAATGTGGACGTACCCAGCTGGAAGTATCCGAGGAACTTGAATCGCCCAGAGTGTCATCTCCAGGCTTTGGCAACGATTCCAAGATGATGGTAATGTGAGTAGATGTTACAGCACAGGTCGCCCCCGAGTTACAACGCCGAATGAGGACCGGTGTTTAGCAGTTACTGCCAAAAGAAACAGACGGAGCACAGCATCAGACCTGTCTCGTCAGCTCTCTTCAGCTAGCGGTACGACAGTTTCAAGGCAGATCGTGTACAGACGCTTAGGGCACATTGGTCTATATGCTCGTAGGCCTGTCAGATGTGTTCCACTTACCGCAACTCACTGTCGCCTGCGATTAACCTGGAGTAGAGAGAGCATGCATTGTGGACACCGCAACAGTGGTCTTATGTGATGTTTTCCGACGAATCCAGGTTTATTTTGCAGTCTGATTCTCGCCGGACTTTCATATGGAGAGCGTCAGGTACCCGTTACCACCAAGAGAACACCATTGAACGACACCGTTACGGTGGTGCAGGATGGCTCGTTTGGGGAGAAATTATTCTTGGTTCCAGAACTGACCTGCATGTTCAGAGTGTAACGATGACAGGCCACATCTATCGGGATGTCATTCTGGAACAACATGTACGTTTGTTTCGGGGCGCCATGGGTGCTGAATTTCTGTTTATGGATGACAACGCCCGTCCTCACCGTGCAAACATTGTAGACGAATGCCTTCAATTGGAGGATATCACCCGTATGGATTGGCCAGCATACTCACCAGACTTGAATCCAATAGAACATGTGTGGGATATGCTTGGCCGACGAATTGCAGCCCGTCAACCACCTCCCACCTGTCAGCCGGAACTTCGGAGGGCATTGCTTGATGAGTGGTGTAATATTCCCCAAGATCAGATTGATAATTTGATACTCAGCAGGCCTAGGCGTTGTAAGGCCTGTATTGCATCGTCCGGGAGACATACTCCATATTAATCATCATACTAACCATGTCATACTGTTTTTTGTAAATAGGTACTTTTTTGAAATTTGCTGCAGGAGTAAAAAATCGCAATTTTTATTAATTATGTCAAACATATAGCATCTTTTTTGCTCTTTACCATTTGCTTAATAAATAGACTTTACAAATAAGTCAAATTTGTTTTGCTTCTGTCCCTTTCTTTGCCTGAACTTCATTATCCTTAATTTATGGACATGAGTGTATATATATATATATATATATATATATATATATATATATATATATATATATATATATTATAGCAGAAATAAAAATTATTTTAATGGACGCATAATTAGGCATTTTAGAAAAATGGATGATAAATAATAATTGGAACACTAAATAAATAATAACTACACTATACTCAAACTTATATCTTTCATGAGATTATAATGAAAACGGTATTTTAAAATAAATGAAAATATACATTTATTAAAAGCAGCAAATTTCGAAATAAAAATCCCCTATTGCCTAACCACCATTTTAGTAAGAAAAATCCGAAGCAGCTGGAAGTAGAATGAACTCATTTTTATTTTCTTAAATTTTGCTTTTATATACTCAGTTAAATAGAAATTCCAAACACAGTATACACTGAAGTGACAAAAGTCATGGGATACCTCTTAATATCGTGTCGGCCCTCCTTTCGCCCGGCGAAGTGCAACAACTCGACGTGGCATGGACTCAACAAATCGTTGGAAGTCTTCTGCAGGAATATTGAGCCATGCTGTCTCGATAGACGTCCATAATTGTGAAAGCGTTGATGGTGCAGGATTTTGGGCACGAACAGACCTCTCGATGATGTCCCATAAATGCTCGATGGGATTCACGTCGAGCGATCTAGGTGGCCAGATCATTCGTTGGAATTGTCCAGAATGTTCTTCGAACCAATCGCGAACAGTTGTGGCCCGGTGACATGGCGCATTGTCATCCATAAAAATCCCATCGTTGTTTGGGTACATGAAGTCCATGAATGGCTGCAAGTGATCTCCAAGTAGCTGAATATAAGCATTTCCAGTCAATGTTCGGTCCAGTCGCACCAGAGGACCAAGTCCATGCCATGAAAAACAGCCCACACCATTACGGAGCCACCACCAGCTTGAACAGTGCCTTGCTGACAGTTTGGGTCCATGGCTTCGTGGGGTCTGCGCCACACTCGAACCCTACCATCAGCTCTTGCCAACTGAAATCGTGAATCGGACCAGGCCACGGTTTTCCATTCATCTAGGGACCAACCGATATGCTCACGTGCACACGAGAGACCAAAACCACTGCGCATTTATACCTGTTCTACGCGATGCTACTGCCATCTGAAAATTTGCATATTGCTATCCCATGACTTTTGTCACTTCAGTGTATTCTGTTGAAATTTTTCAATCTTCTACATGAGTTTTAAAAATTGTAGTTGTAAAATGACTGATGAATATAACAAATATTTTACTAAAAGAACAATTTTTCTATTTCGCTAGGTGTGGATAGACGCTGGTACTCAAATTTTCTTTTCCTATGCCATCTCCTTGGGATGCATGACAGCTCTCGGAAGCTACAACACTTTCCACAACAACTTTTACAAGTAATATTCCATTATAAGAAACTGGTATCTTGTATATGTGTGAGTATATATACATCTACTTACAGATATTATTATTATTTTCTTTTTCCAGGCAATGTATATTCATCTCGTTTCTAAATAGTGGTACCAGCTTATATGCCGGATTCGCCATTTTTTCGGTGCTCGGTTTTATGGCTACTGAACTTGGAGTGGATGTCGCTTATGTAGCAGAAAGTGGTCAGTGTCATTTAACTGTAGTCTGCACATTATTTTTTTAAATCATTATCATAAGTAATGACTTATTTGTAAACAATTCATTAAAAAAAAACCCCGAAACTTAACCAGTTAAAACTATTTCCAAAACATAATATTTCATAGAAAAATCAAGAGTAAGAGACCCCCTTATTATGGAAGAATTTAACTACCAACAAAGTACGATTAATAAAATTTTTAAGTACATTGTCTTATTTCACATGGAATGGATTCATTACTAATTTAAAGCGATTTTTTTTTATTATAGCAGAACTATGTCAATTTTTTAATCCACCATGTGAAAATTTATTGAGTCTATTCATAAGAGTGTTCCGCTCAGCATCCAATGGTAATATACATGTTATCTTGTATAGTAAAGGACAAGAGTTAGATTCCCACATTATGTGCTACAAACAGTGTTAAAAATGAATGCACTCTGATAGTAATATAGTCTGGTATATTAGTGATCAAATGACATGGTTGAAGTTTTCTGGCTTTTATCCATTAGGCAGTGGATCATTAAAATCCTCTGAAAGGCATTTATGAAGCCTTTTATGATGGATGCAATATAGCAGGAAAAAATTATTAAATTAATTAAGGATTTATTGAAATTTAGATATTTCTGTTCAAATGTATTGTTTATTTAAAAGCCCAATTTACAAGGCAGACAGGTAAACGTATATAATGTTATGTTTATTTTAAAAGGCAGAAATGTGAATGCAACATGCAGTAATAAAATAAGTCGGTTGTTCCGTTTTAGGTCCTGGGTTAGCATTTATAGCTTATCCTAAAGCGGTTACGCAGATGCCGGCTGCCCCTCTGTGGGCGGTGCTTTTCTTCTTCATGATCCTGATGCTTGGATTGGACAGTCAGGTAAATTGCAAATTACATTTAACATGAATAAATTTAATTTGATAGTTATAAAATTTTTATATTTTAATTTATTGATAAATTTTATACAAGTAAAAAGTAATATTATTTTCAAATTAATGAATTACTTGTAGATGTATTTCCCCCAAGCATAATACGCATTTTCGAAATATTTAATAGATTTTTTTTTTTATTTGAATGCTCGTTGTTACGCAAGGATACGTTTAACTGATAAATGACACAGAAAATATTTTCGTACTTCGCTGAGTTTAAGTTAAAAATTGATCGAGTTTGACAAACGAAATGTTATGCTGTTGAACGTTAATGTGGTATTCGTAAAAACTGAGAAAACAATCCAAGATTGGATATGGGAAAATAGATCCTTTTGTGGACGCCACGCTAAAAGAAGCTCATGAGAGATGAGCCAGCAGAATGATCTGATTTGGAGAAAAATTGAAAAAGTGTATCGAAAAGCATAGGATAATTGGAATGCCCGTGTCTATAAAAAGAAGGACACTATTGGTACCTCGGGTTCTTGAAAGAAAATGGACTAAGACCTCGTACATTCACAAGATGCCTGAAAGTTATCAGCAGCAAGTTATTTTATCATTTTGCCATTCAATGATGGAAGTTATGTAATTCCTGTGCATCTGAAGAAAAACAGATATCAATTATGGACGCAGTTCCCTTTCAATTTTTTGTATTAAATGACATAACTGTTGATGAGAAAGGGGTAAAGATTGTAAGTGTGTAAATACAAGGGGACATGAAAAGAGTAATTGTTCTTTACTTGTTGAATCAATGCAACGAAGCTTCCGACGCTAATTTTCAAACTAGAAACAATGGCAAAAAAAGGAATACTTTCCTCGATCAGTTATTGCCCACACTCATGACAAAGGTTATAAAAAGAAAGTGAAGATTTGGTTTGAGAAAGTTTGGAACGGAAGACCAAGAGGACTCTTATGCAAACCTGTTTGGATCATGATCATTTCAGAATACACATAACGGGGAAAAAACAAGGTAATTACAAGGAAGAAAAGAGAATTTGCTATCCTACCTGGGTACTTGACATCCTAGCTTCAAATACTTGATGTTCAGTAATAAGAAACCCTCTGAAACTGTCATGGAAGTCTTCTGGTGACAAGGTTGAGTGAAGAAGCTTTCATCAAAGGGAAATTGCTAGAGAAATCGTTGTCAAGTCATTTAAAAGGTCTAGCATTTCAAATGTCATAGAAGCAACTAAGGATGAGATAGTATATGATGGCAGTCATTCATCATGGCACACAGGCGATGACATGCGAAAGAACTATCATATGGATGAGAGTTTCGACACTGATGAGAAGTTTTATGAATTCGATGATGAATAAAGGTTGAGTTCTATAACTTTATGTAATCCAAAATATTTTTTTTCCAAATTTCGGGTCCCAGAATCAAGGTGTTGTTTCAATCAAGGTGTTTGCTGTCATTGCTTCCGTCCAAACTGGAATTAAATTCGAACAGATTAATTGATATATGATAAAAATTTTTTTAGATATTATATAAAATTAACGCTATTATATGTATGCTTCTATTGTATAAAATCTGTCCAATATTTTCTGCGCGTCTGATATCTTCAATAATTGCTGATTTGTATTTTGTTCAAAAAGATCTAGTTGGATAAATTAAAGAAAGTCGCTAATTCTGAATTTCTTACCATTTCTAGTTCGTTGCAATTGAAGGTTTCGTCACCGCGATTGTGGATATGTTTCCCAATTACTTGAGGGTTGGATACAGGAGAGAATATTTCATAGCTGTGACGTGTTTCATATCGTTCCTCATAGGATTGTCAATGGTTACTAATGTAAGTTCCCTTCCATTGTTTTCGAAACTATTTACGTTTGCGTGTTTGTTTTCATGTATTCTCCATGGATGAAAAGTTTAGATAAAATTCAGTTTATTTTTGAGATTGCTTTATAACCTAACCATCAAAAGCTGCCATTGGTTTTTATGATTCTTTTTTAATGCTGTTATGTTACTTAGTGTGAGCTATTTTTCCTCTAAAAATAACTGAAAATGATGAATCTGATTCGCGAGCTTACAATGCCTTTTTTAAATTTTGCATTAAAATATAAATTAAATAATTTATTTGAATTTTTAATAGAAAGTTTTATCTTATAATTTTCTTGATTGTTAATTGAATATTATCATTTTAAAATGATACTTTTTCATAATTAGAGTTTTAAAATTGCGATTTAACAGTATTAAATTAGTAAAAATGGTTTGTAAAAGATGTATGTTAAACAAGCTTTTTGCGTTAAATGTTTACTATTTAGTAAATGCTGTATTGAATCATTGAATTGTATAAGATAAAGTTATTTTTGTTTGCATAAAATTTTGTAAATAATAATTTGCTATGCATTTTTAATTATATAAATTGCAAAGAAATCAGATTCATCACTTCAGGATGTAAAATTTACTTACAGATAATGTTAATAGTAGCTTCGATACTAGTAAATGGTGACGGGAATTTTCTTTCTTTTTTAATTTAGTTTCAATCTATTCTAAAGATAAGTTAATATTCACTTAAATGTCAAAAGTATGTTGACATCAGGAAATTTTCGTGATGAATAATTCCTTATCACATGCAAGCAATTTTCATCTAAAAGGTGAAAACTCTTTTAAAAAAAAAAAAAAAAAAAAAAAAACAGACAAGGAATTTAAACATATAAAATTTAATTCGAAATTATTGAGCGGAACATAAGAATTCCAGCAAATAAAATGAAACAAAAAATTTTCAAATAAACGACTGAAACGAAGAAATTATTCTTTGCAGTATAAAAGAGAATAAGTGTAAAGTGTAATGATCCAAGTTATTTAAGAATATGATCTGAAAATGTATAATTTAAAAATATATGAAAATAAGTTATAATAAAAAATATTATTAAATGTATCGAGTTTAATTTCGTTGCTTGACACCGTCCTACCACCTGTAGAGCTGCATATAATTGGCATTTTTCAATCGAAGAACAATTACCCAATTTCATTTGGCTATCTGAACATGATGAACTAACATGACCGATAAAAATTCTAAAAATTTATGTTTTGCTTTAATTTTTATAACTATTATTTTGCCAGTACTGTACACAGATACAATGTCATGAATCTATTGTCTCTATTGATCAAGTCAATAACACTGAATACGTGAAGGAAAGGATGCTAATGTTTAACATTCTGAAAAATTAATTAAACTCCATATTTATTTAACTATCATAAGTATCGATGAGAAGAAAATGTTTCTGAGAAGACAAATCTTAGAATTTAGAAACGAGTTTGTTAATTTAAAGTGTTTCTGAGGGAAGAAGACGATTGCAGCTCAACTATAAAAATATATTTCATAGCTATTCATAGAAATTTTCAACACATTAAGTTCTAAACTAAGTCATTTAAATGACACTGTCAAGTCAAAAACACGAAAAAAACAATTCAAAGGAATGAGTATCTTTTTTTATTTTATTCATAATAAAATGTGTGGATACTTTTGACAATCAAGTGTAAAAATGTTTTTAATATAAATTAAGATTCTATAGAATTTTAAAAATGGGTTTATTATGACATGCATATTTTTTTTATGAGACTTGAAAAAAAGTTTAAGAGACTTATGCCCTTTTTAGAGTGCATCCTTTTTATACATCCAGCATTAATAATGATTCAAAATTTTAATTTTTAACATTGGATTGGTTTTTACGAATGTGAACAGCTCTGACAAAATTTGGAATGCATTTATACTCTGCTAAAATTTGGAGTGCAATTATCCTGTTTGAGAAATTTGTTAACCAGAAAATTTGATTTATGCGTTTCTATGGGGATTTCCGAATAGTATACACAAGTTGAAATATATAAATGATAATATCTAAATGAAAAGAAAAAAAAATTAAGAAAAGTTGAACTGATTTATCAAATGATAGAATGTGTTAAAAGAAATCACTTTGTGGAAACGCATAAAGAAAGCCTCTAAGCTATAAAGTGGTATTTTATATTTATGTGTTTAATGAAATCTTTTTGCTTTTGGTTGTACTTCACCTGAAATGGTCTTGGTGCAATTTATGACTCAAAAAAAGGTAATCATGAATGGTTCGGTTAAAATTGCTTTTAATGCATTGAACTCTTTTAGAAGGGTTTAATGCTATATTCAGTTAAGATGACTTTAAACACATTATGGAGGAACTAGTCACTTTACTCTTAAACACTTTAGAAAAGGGGTTACTTTATTTAATGAACTTGTTAGTTATAATTACATGCATTGTAGTTGACGTTCTTTAGAAACAGAATTTTAATATTTATATTTATTCTGCAATTTTAATTTTACAGTTTATAATGAGCTTTGCACTCAAGTAAACAGAAATAACGAGTGTATGAAATACTATGACGATAAATATGTTATTAGAAAAAAAATGTACATGATATTTTAAAATTAACGAAAAAATTATTCTACTTTAAAACTGGTTTTAATGAAATAGGACTGAAATTAGTTATTTATTCGATCTATTTACAAATTAGTTTAACTTTTTTAAAAAAATTCTTTTTTCAATTGAATTGTTATAATTTTATAATATTATCTTTTAATTGGTTCTAAGAAATTTTTGTGTGTATATGTATTACATATTTCTAATTTTAAAGTAAAAAAGTAATTTTTAATTTTAAGTTTTCAAATCCTTAAAAATTGCACTAATTGAATATTATTATTAATATATTTTTTTTATTCTATGATGATGTGTACGAAGTGAGTTATTATAAGTATTTTGAATGTTTTATTTATGCACAAATACAAGAAAGTTTATACTTTCAACAAATTATTCTTAAGGTTGCTTTGTTAAAAGCAAATGACTTCATGCATGAATGGATCTGGTATTAAGGTAAAAAACAACCCTGCTTTAGTTTTAACTCTTTTTAGAAGGGGTCAGTTTTAGTTGTAATATTTTACAATATTATCAATTCATGAACAATGAACCATTTGAAACTAAATATACTTTAAAAAAATTCAAATTATTTCTAAATATTATTTATTTTTAATCATTTTAAAACAAATGACTATTGATTTTTAATTCTTTTCCAGTTGGGTATTTAATTCATTAAATTAGTAATTAATATCTAAGCATTTTGTAATGTATTTTAATAAGAAATAAAGGCTTGATAACTAAAAATAGTTGGAAAGTTTATCCATTTTTCATCACATTTAAACTTAATAGTGTTCTAAATTATATTTACTTTCTAATTTGATTGTTTCTCTTTTATCATTTATTTTTAAGTCTTAATTATGGATCTCTGCAAATTAAAAATGAATCAAAACAACAAATGTTATAATTTATTTTTCAATTTTGCATGTACTTTAATGTTAAGGTCTGTATATTAAAAATTTGGTATTCTGTATTTTGAATAGTGAGGTGTTAAAAATGAATACACGATCATATTTAAGTTCTTTGATCATGTAAGAATGCACTTGTATATTTTATGATCAGCTCATACAATAGAGTAGTAATTAGAGATACTGTTGATGGAACCAAATGAATATGTGTTATTATTTTGCATGTATATATAAAAACCAGTGGCAGCTAAATTGATGCAAGGGTTATGTGTCAGTTTCTCTAATGTTTAGTTTTTCTAGACTTGGACTTAATATCCACTGTCACGTCATTTTAGAAACTTCTTTGGTGAGTATGTCTTCAATTTTCTCGAATGTTCACACGCTCCATGTGGCTGTCGAAATGATGACGTACCGATTGCTTATCAAGCACCCTTATTTGTCAACTCCCTCCCTTTTTCAAGCATCTCGAATTCAAAAACAGTTTATTCAAATTATTCGAATTCAAAAACAATTTGCAAATTTAAATTGTTTGCTGGAATAATTTCACAGATATTATGTAAACTTACTTGATCTAGAAATCAAAAAATAATATAAAAAGGCGTGACCCTCTTTAAACACTAGATATTTTTTTTATTACTTCTGTAGTCCTCAAGTTTTACAAACATTGTACTTAACATTTTTTTTTAAACATGCATTTCATTATTCTAAATTTAGAATGAATGATAAAAAGTAATGATGCTTAATTATTTTATTTAATCATATTTTTTTTATGAATTGAAGTAATTAAATTTTAATCATTTTTATAACATATAATTATGGATTAATAAAAATTTACAATTTATTTATAAGAATATCTTATCTCATATAATAGATGGGACAATTATTTCATCCAACTATCGATAAATTTTTTTTTTCCACTAGAAAACATTCATTTAAAAAAATAGTTTCTTTAATGGCTTGTCAAACATTTCTTTAATCATCTCTAATTAAAAGTAAAATTCATCTTATTGTACAGTTTAAATATCTGCAAACGATAACTAATAGAACATCAACTTTTTAAATAGAAATAACAATTAAAAACTGGTCAAAATCAACTCTTTCTTTCATTGTTCTTCTACTCATTTTTTTGTCAAGCAGTTTATGAATCATTATAAGATCAGACCGACGAAGACTATGCCCGATGTAGGGTTCTTCCTAAGCAGTCGTTGCGGGTATCGGGTGGTTCTCTGGCTCCGCCAAGGATCCCTGAAACCTTAATAGAGTTAATGCTGTACCTCATTTTTTAGGGTGGTATGTACGTGTTCCAAGTGTTTGACTATTACTCGGCAAGTGGTATGACTCTGCTGTGGTTCTGTGTCTTTGAGTGCGGAGCTGTGGCCTGGGTATACGGTACGTAACAGTGGTGGCTGTTTATAACAAAACCTCTAATCTCTGTCCCCAAGTCTCTCAAAACTATGCCAACCAGTTGTGCGAAAAGCCGAAAAATCATTAACGTCTCTCTCTCTCTCTCTACCGCCCCGCTTTCAGTCCCGTGCCTTTTTCTTTTTCTTTTTTTTTTTGTTGTTAAACTTCTCTCACTAACCTCTATTCATTTCTGATGTTTATGTTTCTTTTCAAGCGCGTTCGTGTTGTTCGAAATGGCTCTGCAATCCATCCGTCTTCCGAATGCGGACCTGTGTAAAAATTCTGCCTGTTTTTTAAAGTCGGGGAAGCACACAGATTAGATTATGATAAGTCGCCATCGCTAGACAATTAGAAAGAAAAAAATATGATCTTCATTAACTAAACAAATATCGCCGTTTATTAGCACTGCTTAATTCATGTAAGTAGTCAGTGAGAGGACAATATATTTTCAATACGGTAAAAAAAAAAAACATTATTTAAAAAAAACCATTGTGACAATTACAACCATTATTAATTACAACAACTTATATTATTTGAGAATGAGAAAAAAATTAAATAATTTGAAAGTTTTAAACGTTATCCTATAATCTAATTGTTATTTCATTTACAGCAAGGAAAAGCGTTTCTTTATTCTCTAGAAACGTGATTTATGAACAATTTTATAATTTCAATAAATTTTGGTCAGATTTTTTTTTTTTTTTTTAGGTAAAATAAATTGTTTTATGCTATAATGATTTCGACGATATATTTTCGAATAATTCGTTTTCTTTTCGATATTTTTTTAAAAATCATGTTGACATATTATAATAATAATGGAAATTCTACAAAAAAAAAAAAAAAAAAAGATCTAGGCGTTTTGTTTACTTACCTAACATAGTTTCTTGCTGAATATGACAATCATTAATTCTTAAATAATCATTAGTATCATTGAATTCCTCTGTAAAAAAATTTTTTTTTAATATGTATTCGCTATATCAAGACAATTTATTTAAAAATCGTTCTATTACAGTTAAATTATTATGTGTAACAGTGATTTTGCTTGATTTATCAGCTGATGAAGAATAAATTGATTAAAAGAATTTTTACACCCGCTTTGGAGTTCTGTTTTTATAACAAATTACTGAAGGGTTCTCAAACTATGCCGAAATGCAGCTCCTCTTATAAAAGTTTATTCTCCGCATATATTGTTTATTCTAAATAGATTATATTTTTCTTTACTTGCATGGCCTATAGAATTTTCAAATCTTAGTAAACTTATCATTAAAACTATTGATGATGATAGCATTTTTTAATTGTCAAGTTACATTATAGATTAAGGACAATCCATCTTTTTTGAATCAAATTTTCTTTTTTTTTTTTTAGTGAGTAATTTTATATTAATATTAAGCTATTCAGCGATATATCTTGCATGTGAATTTTTGTTATTACGCTTTGGTGTAGTTGAGGTTTTTTGGAATAGTTATTTACCCTAAAATAAACTCATTACTTTCCTACGGAGTTCTGTTAAATAATGCATGTAAATATATCTTATGGGGTAGAACTTTTGGAAAGAGCCTTTTTTCACTATTTTCTCTTTGGCCTATTAGTGCGCTATTTCTTTTAATAATACCGAACTATGTCTTTCATCAATAGCAGGGGTGCTTGTAAGATATTTTTTAAAAAAGCTTGCTAAACTAAGGGGATCTTTGCTTGCGTACAGCTTGAGAATCCTTGGTATTGGTACATCTATTTCTTAGTTCTGTTTCTCTTTCATTTTGCTTTTTAACTTTTAACGTGTTGCTATTATTTTATAAATTTCAGTTGCTTATTATTTTTATTTTTAAAACAGTTATATTTTAAGTTATATTCTTGTAAAAGTTTCTTATTTATTTTGGAAGGATGTTTGTAGAGCCCTTACGAATATTTCGGCTTTATATTTTTTTACATATCGAAATTTAAATGACGTAGACGAAATTTAAAAAAAAAAAATCAAATAATTCTTAAAGAATAAAATAAATCGATTCTTAAAAAAATAAAAAACGTAACAAATAACTTAAAATTAATAATTTCCTTAAATAAACCTATGTAATTTTAAAGAATCTATCCTATAGTATAAGTGATTATTTAATATACGATCCTGATTCCTTTTTAAAATTTCTCCTTTTTTTTTTTTTTCACACTTTATTTTAATTCCTAATTGAACTGGTTGGCTTCTTCGGCCAGAGATTAATCAAAAGGTTAGGTGTATGTTGCTGGTGCTGACTGTCCCTCGAGCAGAAGACTCAATGGTAATAAAATCACTGCTTTGGAGGGACAGTGTGTTTTACTTAAAGGTTATTCAGTAGTGTTTTTTGTGTCGGTGTTGACTGTCCTTCAAGCAGGAACACATGCTTTGGAAGGACAGTGTGCATAACGAACGAAAGGGAGATTGCTTGCCGGGAGCAATCGTACTTGGGATTTTTTTATTATTATTAAATTTCGATTCCGAACTGGTCTGTGGTTTCTTTTTTGGAGTCGAATCGACTTATCAGGATGGGAATTATGACCCATTTTCGTAAATATGAAGTAATGGTGGGTTATTTTAATTTATAAATACTGCTGCCCTACTTAATAATGATTTTAAAATGGGGTGAATCCGAAATTTTTCGATAAAATTTCAGATTTAGTAATTTTTTTTTTTTGAAGAAAATTGCTTTTGATTTAAAAAAGTATATATATGTATATAATTCCCCTCCTGAAAGTAAAGAAACCTCAATTTTTATATAACGGTTTTTTTATTTTCAAATTTTCTTTTTTTTTTTAAATTTAATTTTTGAAATGAAATTTACAGCATCAGTCCTCCTTCAAATGAACACTCTTTATATTAAAAATTTATTAATTAATATATATTATTTTGTTTAAATAATTTTTAGTAGTTTATAAATAATTAATTATTAGTAAGTATATAAATAATTAATGAGTGATTTGAAGGAGGAGATATATTTTATTGATTTTGAAATAAAAATGTATTTATAATATTTATATAACAATAATTTCTGTTTTTAATTATTGTATTTAAACTATTTATTACATATATGTATAATGAAAGTATTAAATTATAGAAAACTTTTATTTTTGTATTTTGATATAACAAAAAAAAAAAAAAAAAAAAAAAAAAAAAAAAAATTGCAAATTCCTATATTAGTATATTTTTTTGAAAATTATGTGCATGTCTTGTATATATTAAAAAAATTGTAATATGGCACTTTACTTCCTTGTAACAGAGTTAATTAATATACACATTAAGAAATATTATTTTGTAAAATATTATGCTTTCGAAAACAGTCAATTTTTTTTTTTTGTAACTATTTACAACTACTCACAATTGCACACACATTACTAAACAATGAAGATGCTATATTTCACGTGTGCAATTTCCAATGTGACCTGGAAATAAAGTACCGTAAATGAACTCTATTGTAAACTCCCACTCAGACCCGTCTGTGTGGGCGTGTCAGTTTGCGAAAAATGGCCATTGAACTTCATGCTTTATTCTCCACAATCCATCTATCTTAACAGGTGTTCGGCGTTTCTATGACAACATCGAAGAAATGTTGGGCTTCAGAATCAACTCATGGCTCATGATTTGCTGGAGTTTCCTTTCCCCCTTAGTAACTGGTGTAAGTAGATTCAAGCCTTCGTTTCTTCTGCATTTACGCTGGTATGCAAAATTAAAAAAAAATTGGACAGAAAACTCACTACACGAGAATAATGTCGCGATCATTTTTATGGATGATTTTAATTTTAATATACTTCAACATGAATGATTCAGAACTATAAAATGAACATATAATGCGACGAATATTCATTAAATAAAATAACACATGAAATAATGATACTTGAGACAAAAAAAAAAAAAAAAATTAAAAGTACTGAAAGACAGGGTAATGCATAAATAAATGTAATAATGAAATAAAGCTGAACATTTAAAAATGAAACTTGTAGTTGTTTTTTGTACTAGCACTTTGATTTGAGATCACTACTTGTCCAAATGACAAATACGTAGCTTATCCCCGTTAAGACTGAGGGTACTTATTATATACCTCACTTAGGTGTAAACCGTCTCGACAAATTAAAAACAAAACTTCTTGTCATGTTTAACGCGTCTTTCCTTACAACAAAAGGAAATTCGCTTAATTCTTTACAATATAACAGAGGGGGTAATACAAAACGACCTTTTCAATTATGATTAGATTCCGTAAGCACATTTATTCGTTTTCGGCGGATATTAAAAAAAATGTATAGAACCGTAAACATTTGCCCCAGTCAAAGAAAATTGCAGCGTATTTTATGGAAAGACGGAATTAATGAGCCAATTAAAGCATACGAACTCGCAACTGTCACATACGAGAAGACCAGGGTTCACCCTAGAGGACTATTACACTGCACTACATTTTTCACAGAGGTTTGGAACGACGCTCCCCCAAGTGTAACATAGTGGGATTTGTACTGTTTTCCTCAAGTCGAAGGAAAGACATTTGGGCGTACGAAAGTATCGCGTTCATTCCGCCATAGACTCGGAAGTTTCGGTTCGTTATCACTAATCGGATTTTGAACTAAGCTCTCTTAATTCGGAAGCCCAACACCCAGTCTCATTTCAGCCTGAAACTTTAACTTCAGAGAAAACCATTGTTAATTTCCAATTTGTAGAAGTTGGTTATCATATTCCAATAACGTATAAAATTATTTATGCAAGATAATTGCGTTGAGTAATCGGTTTAACAATTTTTTTCTATTTTTTTGTTCATTTAATATTTATCATTTAAAAGTGTTAAATATAGCAAAACCAATAGTACAACAAAAATGTAGCACTATTGCGAATAATTTGTAGATTTTTAGCAAACAAGTTACCGAGTAATTCTGGTTAATGTGTTAAACACTGGTAGTAAAGTTACGTACTCTGCTAATACATTTGCGATCATTGCAAAAAAAATAATAAATAATAATAATAATAATTCTTGTTTACTTTAAGTACGAAATCAAAGAGGAAGGGAAAAATTTTAATGTAAATTTTGCGAACTAATTTTACCGTTCCTCATGGTGAATGCTGACATATTGTTGTGGATGGTTGCAGCGGTTCATTTTCAGATAATCTTTACAAAAACTTAATTTTCAGAATATTTTTAATGGATTGCTAAGATTTTGAAATATACCAGTTATCCCTAAAATAAAGCATTAACATTTAGTTACTCAAACCATTTCGAGGTATAAGTATCGACATCATTTGAAAAAAAATACAAAAATGACACTCATGCAATAAATCTATTTATACCATTTACTTATCTAAATTTTTTTCCACATCTTTGTTCATCATTTCACCTTGGATTCAAAATATGTTTTCCAAAATATTTTCAACAATGATTTTAAGCAATTATTAACTCTATATATATTAAAAACTAATAGGACTTCTTTCGAATACTGATTTTTGAATTTCGCTATGTCATGACGACTTATTTGAATTTATTTCTTCAATAACAGTCATTTTATTTTTCTAGCAATTTGTATTAAACATATTTCCTTGTATTACAATAACATTGAATTAGGATTCCAATTTTATTTTTGATTTTGCATACCAGTAAATGATTACAATTTTTTCGGTTTTCATTTTAGGAAGAAAGAAAGAACTTGCATGCTTTTTCTCTATTCTTCAAAACTAGATTAAAAGATTAATTTAATTTTGTTCTAGTAATCACTTAACATGACATAATACAACTGTTGCATTCAATGTTCGATGGTAGTACGCACTGGTTCATGAAGCAGAGTTCAATTACGCGCTAGTGGCGTGTGTTGCAGTCATTGATTTGAAAAAAATGAGTTGACTTAATAGAGCTTATTGTCTAGCTGTGACAGTAGGACTGCCTGATTGCAGGTTTCCGAGTTTTTCTAATATAACAAGCAATTAAAAGCCGATGGAAACTCTCTAGAAAAAAAATGGACACAACGAAGGTTTTCGATACAAAGAAGATGTCAACAAATTAGGGAGTTTATAGGCTGATATATATCCTTATTGATCAACTGGATTCTCGCGCATTGATCAGAAATATATATAACTTAACCAAATAATTAAAATATGTAAATATGTACATGAATTGTATAACTTTTCTTTTTAAGAAACAGAAATTGTATTTTATTACGGGAATTGTGTTTTGTCTTTCAATATATACAAAGGGAATAAAGAAGAACTTTTGTAATTTATTTGGCATTCAATAAATGTAATTGTTTTCAATCTTTCGTTTCAAAAAAAGTTTTGCGGAAAAGGCATTTTGCGTTTCTGTTGAAAAATAACCCAGAATATGTTTAAAAAAGAGAGATTGAAGAAAATTTTAAACGAAATTTATAAACTTGAATCTTATGGACAGAGGAAAAAATACTTATTATTTCATAGTTTAGAATAAAACAATATGATGGACAACTGAGTTGTGCGGGTTGTTTCTCTGTTACCATGGCCCTATAATTTTTCAATAAATTAATACATTGTTACAATTCTATAGTTTACATATTGTAAATTTATTTCAAAGTCTTGAATATTTTTAGTATAGTCAAAAGAAGACTCATTATATGCTTTTTTGACGAAGTTTTGAAATCAAAGTTACTTAAATCTTATTGTTTGGCAGATACTTAAAGAGAAAGTATATAAGGAGATATCCGATTCATTTCTGAATGAATAATCTTTATAGTGTACAAAAATACTTTAAACTAAAACTAAAAATTAAAAAAATACTGAACTGAATTTGGGTCCTATCTAGTAAGTAAATTTCAAATTATTTTATTGGAATAAAATTGTGGTACTAAAATTTAAACTTTCCAAATTGCCAAATAACATTCAAGAAAAATTAATATATTTTCGAATATAAGATAGTAAAAAATATAATAATATAAAATGAATATAAAGTAGTCATTCATAAATGATTTCAAAACTTCTGTGAGCTAGTATGTTTCAATATAGTAGCCCCTTGTTATATTGCGCTTTTTCATTGTCTCCTCGCATGCGCGATATAATGGGCTGCTTTCTAAAAGTTAAAATACATTTCTTTTTCCAAAAAAGGGAATGAAATACCTGAGTATTCAATGTAACTGGACGCGATGTATCAAGGGGCTACTTTTTTTTTGTATAGAGTAAATGTTGGTTGAGTAATTTTAATCGCAACCTATTTCCGCACTGAAACGGTGTATATCTTTAGATTTATTGTATTTAAACTGAGATTATTACAAAAAAAAGAAGCTGAACAAAAAAAAAAAAAAAAAAAAAAAAAAATATAATATTAAATTTTTGTTCCACTTTTGATAAATACATCATACCTTAATTTTTGATAATGGAAGCAGGTTTTATATGAATTATAATTCCGATCGAGTACTGCGCACTTTATGAGAAATTGGAAAGCACTCAATTTTGTTTTGTTGCATCAAATTAGTTCCGGTTCTGAATTAAATGATTTTTATTTCCTTTTTTATAAATGAATGATTACGATTGGATTGGAATAAATAAAAAAAAAAAATAGATGTAATTATTACGTACTTATTTTGAATCGGATCTTTTTGTGTTTATAGATTTAGTTGGATTCATCATGCCATTATATATTGCAATGAAATTATGGTCAGGGAATAAATTGTTTCGGAAATTGAGCCGGATTTAGATTGGGTGAGGAGAGTTAGCAACAAAAAAAATGTATAATCGTAAATTTTCGTTGATTAAATTCAGAAGATGATTCGATTAAGCGTTTACTGATGTTTCATTTTTGATTGTTTCAGTATGTCTGTTGAATGGTTTTTGCTTTGCCTGTGGAATTATGTATAGTGCTTTGAATTGTACAATTTTGGTTGAATTTTTATTAAACATTTTTTTTCAAAGACTATTTATATTCATTCACTGAATAAATTTGTATTTCATGTGATGCATTTGATATCTTAACATTGCGCTTAACTATTTAAATTTTGGTGGATTTGAGTTTTTACGTTTTATCGCTTTGGAAGCAGCTAATGAAATATAGGATGAAAGGTGAGTATAAGATTTTATGCATTTATTATCTCTTGCGCGAATCCTTAACTTTTATTTCAGCTTCAACATATTCTGTAGTAATTAACGTCTTATTTTATTTAACTATGTACATTTGCTTATGAATCACAAGTTATAAATGAAAATTAAAAGTTAATATTGCTAAAAAAAATTTAAGAAGTGCTTTTATTTTTACTTAATGTTTTCCTTCTTATACATAAGATGTTGCATTTTTTTTTTTTATTCGTAAAGACATTGAATTATTTAATATATTGCTTGATTAATGTGTTAATTATAATATTTATATTTATAAACCAATTTTTGAATTCATTTAGAAAGTATGAATTTTTAATTAAATTCAAAATTGTAAATATAATGATTTTTATAAATATATTTAATGTACATAAGACTTATAATATTAGTGTCATTAATATTTATTTCCTGTTTTTTCGTGCTAATAAAAATTTGCATTCATTAAATGCTGCAATTTAAATTAAATTAGTTTCTTACAAAAATTTAGAATGTTTTTTCTAATAGGACATTATTAATTAAGTATGTTACAACATGACCTGATACCTAATGTTTTAAAATGCAACTTTCAAATTAAGATTATTTGAGGTATACTTTATTTTGCCACTGAGACATGAATAATTTCAAATAATTGATTTTATGATGCGTTTTGAATTAAATACATTCATTTATGTTGTTGCAAGCATCAAATCATCATTATTATCATAAGTGATTTATCAATTTAAAATTCATCTATCGATCAATCATCAGTAAGTCACAGTTTACCAATACTGTATACATTTCAGAATTTCTTGGTAAAAGATGAATGAATTTTCAAGGACTGTACAATTGTTAAAAACATATTAAAAGTATTACTTTTTTTATTAAGTGACAACAAAAATAAAGTAAAAAAGAATTGTTCAAGTTAACATACAATTCTGCATATTGTAATACGAGTAAATAGATAATTATCAATTAAATATTATCATAAAATCAATTATAGTAGTCGATATTAGGATTTTATAATTTCCTTAATTCGCCTATTTTTTTTTGCACTAATACAATACAAAATACAAGTTTTGCGAGCATTTATTTTGCTTTGGCTGAAATCAATTTAAAAGAAAAGTAAATATTACGCAGCCTAATGACGGAATGTTTTTACCAGGGCATCTTCATCTTTAGCCTGATCACTTACAAGCCAGTGACGTACAACAAAGATTATGAGTACCCTGGATGGGCAATTTTTATCGGATGGTGCATGGCCTTGGCCTCGATGTTGTGCGTGCCAGTATATTTCGTTTATCAGATTTTAATTACTCCTGGTACTATGAGACAGGTATGAATTGCTTCTGCTTAAGCAATTTTTTTCTTTTCTAGTTTTTATATTTTTTTATTTTGTAAGAATTAAAAAAACATAAAACATGAAAGGAATGTAGCGTGATGATTATAATAAAAATTAAATGCCGAAATAATATTAAATTGAGAAAAAAAAATGTGTGTATAAAAATTCCGAGTCGACATAAATTATTTGAGGTATTTTTTTATAAAATGTTACAAAATTAAATATATGGTATTAATTATACACCATTTAGGGTATTTATAATTAAAATTTATTTCTATACTGAAATTATGTTCATTGTTGATGATTAAAATACCATCAAACCATTTAGTAACGAATTAATAATTCAGGCTTAAATAATGAAATTCTGAATATAATGTTGGATAACGAGTGGTATATGCTGATAAAACTATAAAATGCATTCTATAAATAGAAGAGTATTTAAAGTCAAAATGCTTCAAAATGAAATGCAGTTTACATCTGAATAAATCGGAAAGAGTGTGCAACTTTTCCCAATGATGCCAAGTAAAAATACTAACCTTCGCGTTTGGGTTAAGAAACTGCACGTTAAAACATTCCGGATTTGGATCACAGACAAATAGAAGTGTGATCTTTGACACATCACATCTGGCGTCATGCCTAGTGAGTTCACTCCACTTTTACTAGAAAGTTCGCAACAAAGACTATTTTTTTTTTCCTATGCTATTCAATGTGACTGAAAATCTGAAGATCGCTAAAAGTAGTAGAAAACGATATCATGTTCATGGATCGTCGGATTCAAGGAGATTCTTTAAAAAAAAACTTCATTGTCTGTTGTTTTTCTCAATTGCGCAATTCAATAATCTTACTACAGTAGAACCTCTTAAGTTGAAAACCTCCACAACTCGAAAAATTTTTTGTACCCTTCCCTTCAAGCCCCAAAACCTCCATGACTCGAAATTTCAACCCTCTTTAAGTCGAAATAATGAGTCAATCCCACAAGCCATTTTGGTATCTATTTTCCCCTCCGTAACTCGAAAAAAAAAAAAAAAAAAATTGGACCTCTGTATCTCGAACATTAGCAATGTTTGATTTTACAACTCGATTATTTGAAACTAATTACCTCTATAGCTCGAAGAAAATAAGTTACCGACTTTAAGGATTTGCCGACAATGCACGTTATTGTTTCTTAGAAAACAATGTATGAGTATATAGTAAATAGAATAACCAATTCTATGAAATAGCAACTGGGAAGAAAAAGGATTTTCTGCTCTTTATAGCTTAGATAATGCTATAGAAACAGAACAATCTAATTTTCTAAAGCAAAAAAATATATATACATAAATAATAATAACTGACATTTTTAATACATAATATTTTTTTAATTTTAAGGTTGTTTCAGTATTATTTTTTGATTTTTATTGTAGTATATAATATAATTTTTAAGTTGCAAATAAACATGTTTATTACCTCTGTAACTTACATTTTTATTTATTTTACCTCACTAAGAATCTAAACCTCTACAAGTCGAATATTTCCTTACAAAATCCGCATAAGTCGAATAACTCGAATTATTTCGCGTCTCCCTTTGAAGTTCGACTTACAGAGGTTCTACTGTAACAGATTTGCTTTATAAGAAATTTCAGCAAAAGTAAAACGCTTTTCATTTTTAGATTACATTTGTGATTTTATTGTGAATCTAACCTACATGTTCCTTGTTGCAGCGCTGGAAGATATTGACGACTCCTCGATTGCCCATGGCATTACCAGTGCATGCCACTGATCCGGACGATACCATGAAGCAGAACGGCACGAAGAGCAATAACCAATACGAACTGTCAAAATTATAGTTCTCTCACAAAATCCAGAGGACTCTAAATGACGAGTGGTCCAAGAAAGACTCACTTCTCATTTAAGATTATGCATTGACAGCTAGCTACACAGAGATATAGTCAAATAAGCACTCGTAGGGCCCTACTGTCCTTATCTGGATAGGTATAACAGAAACCTATTACAGCAGTGGTTCTTAACCTGTAAAACCATTCGATGCATCTATTGCGATCATTTATATTTCCATTACAGATTTTTAATTTATCCTAATCGTAAATAAAAATCAAATGTACGGAATAAATTTTATAAAATAAAGTATATATTATTAGAACTTAACCAGCTTTATACATTTCGCAAAAAAAAAAAGCTTTAAATTCATCACGTAATGAATTTTATGAGGGTGAAAACAAAATTATTAACTGTATTGTTCATTGCCTTTGTTTAAAAAGGCACAAATAATAATATTTGAGAGATATATTTAATATAAATAAATATCCAGAAAACGAGAAATAGTATAAATTTATTTCAGTTCTATTCCTTTTGTAGCATGTAATATAAGCCGAATTAATTAATTTAATCGAAAAATGAAAGTGTAAAAATAAAAAATACTATGTAATCATAAAATTTATGTGATACTTAATAGAGAATTATTTAAAAAAATTAATCATCATTTTATTTAAAATATCCAAGACAGCCAGAAAAATCTACAAAATATGATTGAATGGAAAAAAATAATATACTGAAACGTATAAAGTAAGTTCCAACTCGAAAAATATCTGGATATTTCCATATTAAATTTGATAAATGCTTGATTCAAATTTCTTCAGATATTGGTACAAGAAAAAAAAGTTTACAAAATTAGCTATTTATAAGAAACTTTAAAATTCATATATTAATTTCAAATACAAAAAAAAAATATTACAAAACAATAATTCTAATCTATGTTCTTTTAGTTTTATCAAAATTGTTGTAAATCTATATTTATATGCGTGCATTTTAAACAATAGGCGGAAAGAAATGTTCGCTTTCTTTTAAGTTGACAAGCTGTTTAAGACTAACATCCCAGAACGGTTCTGTGTAGGGTCCGTTAGAGTAAAAAGGTTAAGAATTGCTGTGCAGCAAATCAAAAAAATACCGTACAAAAATTTCTGCTAGCCGTTCACTCATTGTAGCTGTTGAAATGAACAAATCTTTTAAGATATTTGTATTTTAAAGGTGTAATTTTAATTCATTTTTAGTCTGTCGTTTTTAATGTTTTTATAAGATGTAAAAAAAAAAGAAATCTCATTATTTGTATGCTTTCTGTTTCATGTTAAAAAATATTTGTATTAAAATATACATCGGTATATATATTATGATCAGGGAAGATTGATGATTGAATTGTTGAGTGTTGAGTCGTGTTGATTGTCTATTAATCGTATCTAAATTCAACCCAGTGAAAAAAAGAGCCTTTTATAAAAGATAAAAATTAAACGAATGAGGTGATATTTACATTGTGAAATTTAAAAAAAAAAGTTATTATAAAAATTATTAAAATATTCTTGGAAAAATTATTAATTGGTATTGAAAATTTTTACTTTTAAATAAAAAAAATTTAAAAATTAAAATTTTGTGTTTATCACAATAAATTTTATACAAATTTACAATCATTTACTTGTACGAAAATTTACAGTATTTCAAATTTCTTTTTGCATTGAATTACATTTTATTAATTACGAATATCATCATGTGTACGTGGATTTATTTTCTTCAATAATTATTTCAACAAGCCAACTCAATGCATTTTTTTAAAAAAAAGGAAATTTCAATGTTTTGCACTAGTCATGGCATTTTTCCAAAGTATATGTATTTATTGTGTTGTAAACTCTTGTAAAAATGTATAAATATCTCCTTAGTTTTTCTTAGTTCCCATCCTCTCTTTCATGGTCAACTCATAGATGTATTATGTATATTAGTGATTTGAAACAGAAATCTTTGCAATTGTGTTTTTATTGGTATTATATCTGTAGCTTTGTTTTCACTTTTTTGCTTTTTTTTTTTAGCTTTTGAATATAAAAAAAATACTTTTTAAAAAAGAATGTTTTTATTAAATATTTTCTTTATATAAATATTTTTTTAATGCATTCATTACAATATTAAATTTATATTTAATTATTTTAATTGCTTTATAAAAAATGTATGTGTATTATTTGCCAAAAGTTAAATATTATTTGTTTCTAATAAATTGATAGTTATAAAAGTAAAATAGTAGTCCGCACCTTATTAAAACAATTATGTTATATTTTATCAGGACAAACTACTATTACACATAAACAAAAGAATTTAACTAAGTCTTTCACACGTACCGAGAATCTCTCTCTCTCTCTCTCTCCCTCTCTCTCTCTCTCAAAATCATAAAATTTATTATAAAATAGAATACTCTTAAATCCAATGACTTTTTCACTGTCAGAGGACAGTTTTTCCCTGCTTAAAACCTTCAGTAATTTTTCTTTACTATATAAGTTTAATTCATTTATTATATAAATGTATCATGAATATATTTCATTTTATAGAAAACACCATAAAATTTCAATAATTCATGCTGACAGAATGATTGCTACTCACAAAAATATCAACAAAAGAATAATTTAGTCTAGAATAAGGCTTCGAACTTGTTATTAAACAATTTTTTAAGAATTTTAATTGAATATCTACAAGCTTCAAGAACTTTTTGTAATGTAACACGAATATATTTTTTATTTTACAGAAAAATACATTAAAACCAATTAATACTTAAATAAATATCCGTAAGGCATAAGTTTTAGTAAATTTGGTCCCTATTGTACTTCAATTTATTTCATGGAATAGGATTTTATCCTGATGTAGCACCCCTTAGATAAAATTTATGGTGCTTTAAGCAAATGTTATTCTCATGGATTCTATCTTCAAATAAGTTCTATTTTATTTAAATATGGTAATCAATGAGGCATTTTAACGACCTCTTTACAATTGTAAAACAATCCCAATCGAGAATTCAAAACATAATACTTATGCATTGTTCTCGTCATGGAGCAACTCAAAATTTTTGGCAGAGATTTAAAACTTTCTTTTAGATATCAGTATACATTTGCTCTTAAATTGTGTCATTAATAAATTTAAATTTATCTACACCAGCGGATCCGTAACTTCTTTACCATCGTGTTTAACGAAAAAAAGTAAGCTCACTTTTTTAAAAATCTTCTTTCGTTTTTTTCCGAACCGTTATGCAACCACTAGCTTTCATAATGACATCATCAGGTATGAAAAATTTTTTTTTTAAATGTTTTTTGGCAGATGGGATTAGAAGTTTCCCTTTCCTCATAGATAGTATTTCGCCCTTGAAATTCTGCCATGATACCTATCTGATCGAATGTTTCTTTGAACTTAACATACTATATCCCATAATTCTTCCGATAATCTTCAATTTTTTCATTCCATGAGATAGCTTTATTGCCTCTCATTTCATGTTTAGCGGCGTGGTGGGCAATTGGCTAGCACTCTGACCTTTCGTGCCACAAGCTTCAAGTTCGAATCCTGACAGTGGCACTGATGTTTGTTGGTGGTTCGGAATTCACGTTAAACTGTAGGTCCCGGTCTAATTAGCTTAAAGTGTGCATAAAATGACCGTAGAGCGACAAACCAAACCTTTCATGTTTAAAACATTTGAAATACAATTGTTGTTTTTCTAAGTACAAATTAATAATTTACAAATTTCTATTCGTGCATGATCTAATTATGCATATAGATATTATTTTATACAGACTTTTTGTTATTTAATATGGTAAGCTGTGTTTAAAAAAAAATATTTCGTAATTACGATAGAAAATTAATGTAAAGCAGACAAATTTGAAATGAGACTAAATCATACGCCAAATCTCAGGCGGGATTTATTTAGGGCTTAAAAATATTTTTACATTATCTAATGAACCATACTGTACGAGTTGAAATAATTCATTTTATGTTGAAATCCTTATTATCTTTCGAAAACTTTTATGAGACATTGTATGGCTTCAAAATTGTGAATGAGAAGGCCTTTCAATGATTTCATTGCAATTGTAAAACAACCATAATCGAACATAAGCAATATGCTGGAGATAATTATCCTTATAGAATTCGAACTTTTTCTGTAAACCGATATTTCAGCTAAATATTTTTATTTTTTGGGATTACGGTATCGACACACTTATATCGACCGAATTACGACTGTCAACTTACTAACTCCAGCATCTTCCACTGTTTATGTATTACACTATGCATTCCGAATTCCCCAATTCGTTTTAAAGTAGCAAACGATAATTATGAGTTATTTAAGCATCCTTTTTCTCTTTCAAATCATTGGAAATTTTAAACATAATTATTTAATACGACTGTTAAAATTTGGATATATTCTTAAATCTAAAATATACGAACGTATTTCACTTAAAATAAAATTCGAAAAAAATTTAAACTAAATTAAACAAATTCAAAAACACTTTTTTTTTTTTTTTACGTATTCAGATCCTGAATTATTTCAAAAGCTATGTCAATTATATGCATACTAATACGTATGTTTGTAAAATGATGTATGATTGTGTTCATTTCCTTTCTAACAAACATTGCAAGAATATTTTCTAACGTTTTAAGAGATTTCTCTGTTTCCTAATGTTATCTATTTTTTAGAATTTCATAGAATTGCAAAACAAAGTATATAGAATATTACGATAATCATTTTTTAATTAAAATTGCCTTTAAATATTCCTTTCTACAACAAAATATATAAGTTTTTATTACCCATAGAACCAAATACGAATTTATTTAATTTCCTCTAGTATATCTTATCAGAATATTGTAAATACAAATAGATACGTTCCAAATTCTATGAAAAATAAAAATTCCATTTACTTAACTTAAAACGATCTGTTCCGTTTATATTCTTTAAAAAAATTACTAGAAACTATAAGATAATTTTCATTCTTTAAAAGTTACACTTATATTTTTTTATCAGATAGATTTTCTACACATAGTTACTGAAAAACAATCCAAATTTCAATCATGCAGAATCAAGAAAATTTTAGAATATAAAAATCAATTTACCTTGAATTTCTTCTTTTAATCCAATTTTATCTTTCGTCTAATATTCTTTTATTCAATTTCGTCTTCTTGAATTTAATCCATCTTTTTAAACAATGAATAATTTCATTTTTCTTCCTCGTAATAATCTTTCAAATACAAAAATTTAATTATTCGAATAGAAAACGATAATCGTTTAAGGCGAAAAAAACTCATAGTTGTTGCCATTATAAATATATTTTAATTATAATTATTTTCACTAATTATAGAGTTAGATGAGATAAATAGAGATTAAAAAAAGTTGTCCGCTTAATTTAATTTACTAGTAATAATTCGATGCATAGTTTTTTTTTTCTTATATTTTAAAATAGAACAATCTTTTAATTTTATAAAAAATTAACATTTGTTTACCATATGTAACTTATTTCAGCATTTGAAAGACACAGAGTGTATAAATTGAGAATTTCGCAATTTTTATTAAAATATTTATGATTTCTCTTAAGAACGAAAGCTTTCAATGTTCTTTTTTTATTTTCATACAAAAAATAGTTTTATTTTTCAATAAAAGAGCAATTTTCATACCATTTGACTGACAAACAAATAAATGAACAAATTTCCATTTAGCTTTGTTTAATATGTGTAAAGTATAGCAATAAAAATTATGCCAGTTTTAATTGACCCCTTTTTTTTTTTTGTTAACAGTACCATAAATGGTTTTTAAAAAAGATGAATTTGTTCAACTGAAATATTTTTTTTTTTTTGCATTTTTCTTAACTGTTGAGAGTCAAGGATTTTTTTTTTCTCTTTCTAATGCAGCTGGCAAACACTTAGACAGCTTGATTTTGGATGCCTTAAGGCAAGCGCTGCACAGACGTATTCACTTTTGCATTACCCAGGGGGCGCGTGTAACTTGAAGATAAGAGTCACAATGCCCCCGCAACGCTCTACGATCCTATTAGACCGGGACCTACACTTTAAAGTGGATTCGAACCACTACAAACATCCATGGCACCGCCGGGACTCGAACCCGAAACCTGTGGTACCGAGCGCCAGAAAGCGTCAAGGATAGATTTATAATATGTTCTCTACATATTAAAAAAACATTAATTTAATGGCCTAAAGAATTAACTAGTATTACGTCTTCGCGATTAGCCACCAACATATAATATCAAACGGCTATTTGAGGTTGACTCGTTATATGCAATATCTGAAATAGAAATAAGTAAGAAGAACGATCCATTTAATGTTACATTCCTTACCTTTAGATAAATTAACATAGACAAAGTTTTGCCAAATAAGAACAAATGTAATATCGTTTGAAATTAAAAAATTCTTAACATGAAGAGCGTAAATTCCTGCAGATCTCAATACCCAACAGGTTAAAAAGAAGTAAAAACCCTCTTTCGGTTGTAGCATATTTCGAATGCTTAAATCTACAGCAACAATTTGAGATTCAAAAAAATATTGTATTGATTTAATTTTACATTATTAGCAAATACAAAATAGAGAAAAATTTGCAATTAAAAGTAGCAAATAGAGAAAATCTAATTTAAACTTTTATTTAACATCTCAATATATACATATTTATATAATTGGTCGCATATGTTATCTCTAATATAAAACAGTTTTTTAAATTATAGGTTTATATATCTTTTTTTTTAATTACAAGTTACATTTTAAATAACTACTAACATGTGTAAATTTTCAGTAATTTGATTTTTTTTTTTTTTTTTAATGACTGCCAACAAGTAGGATCATGGCAAACATCACCTTACAATAGAAATGACTAACAACTAAATACAAAATATACATCCACAGTGCTAGATTTATTCAAGATTAGAATTGACATATATATTAAAAAAAATTGTATTTTTATTATGTTGCATTGCTTTTTGAAATGAAAATATAAGCATTATAGGTACAAAAGATAATGAAAAGATTAACACATATACTAACAATAAACTTATCCACTTATTTGTATAAATAAAGGCTTGTAGATTTACATTTTTTTTTAATAGTGGCACTATAAGCATTATTGAATAAAATTGTTTTTTAGTTACTAAAAACGATTTTGTAAAAAAAATCCCTATAATCGCTAATAATTCACTATAAGTTAATTAGATTAGAATCCACTTTTAATTTATAGGTCCCAAACACTATGCCACTGCCAGACGAAACTGAAGCCTGTTCTTTATAGTTGCACTTTTTACCTGTAAAAACTATTGAAAATCTGCAATAGCTGACATGTCTACATGTAAGATAAATCACAGGAGAAAAATTGCTTAAAGAATTTATATATAATATAGAATGAGATAACCTAAGGTTAAAAGTTGATAATATGCAACTGATAGTAATTTTTGAATACAAAAATCCCACTTGCAATTGACAATCGAATTTCAATAGAAGCAATGATTAAATTTAAAAATAATTTTTTTAATTAATTTTAGTCCATTTTCTTGTACATTTAGAGAAGAGAAAAGCTGAAAGATAGATATGTAGTCTTTTTGACTTTCTCAGACCTTATTTATAGTAAAGTGAAAATAAAAAATCATTTTTTAAGGTGTCACTTGCAAAAGAACCTGTTAGCCTAACTCATAGAAACTAAAAACCAATCATGGCAAAAGCAAAAATATTGTGACCTATCTTTTGATATCAATTGAAGTTAGCTCAATGATTTTTAAAAATTCTGAATGCTATGTCATTATTACAGATATCTTGAACAGGAGTAGCCAACCTCTTGCGATTTACAATATATTTAGGCACGATTTTTACAATATATTTATTTTATAATGACTAAAGTAGAAAACCACGTATTAAAAAATACATTTGTGCATCTGCCACTAAGGTTGCAATATGAATATAAAAATATCTAGTAGTGAGTACGGATCTAATATGAATATATAGTTTTATATGTGCAGCATGCAGAGTTTTACTGCTGCATCTCCAAAATGACCCTCAAAATCATGCGGTTTGGCCACACGCGTCTGGAAACACAAGAACGAGAGAAAATGTAAGTTATTTAAATGAAAAGAGCGAAAATTAGTTGGTTACTGGAGAATATTATCTAAGACTTTCGAAAATATAAATTTGAAAGCTTTTAAACTTGTTATGTACGTCATTCTACATGTAGCAGAGCATATGACGACTACTCTGACAAAAATAATGCTGAAGCATCATGCGCCTCGTCAATAATGCGACATAATGACAAAGAAACTTATACAAACCCACGTAGCTGGTGCTGTAAAGTATAATTAAACTGTAGTTAACACCAAAATCTGTTAAATAAAACA